>OY978226.1:25339614-25554614 GCA_963854785.1 Vaccinium vitis-idaea | reverse complement strand
ATAATGTGGGGTTAGTTATACCTTTATCTCCTAAACTATCAATGCTTCATATGTTTTATCCTTGTACTGTCAATTTAATCTACCTCATCCTTGGAAGTTAGTGATTTTAGCTTATTTAGTCCAATTGGAGATGGCCCTTGGAATCCATGTTGGGAAAAGCCTGTAAAAAATGTCATTTAACCATTTGAACATTTTATGCCTACACCCAAACATTTATCCTTGTAAGAAAACAATGCTTGAGAGAAGTGTTTAGGGTTTCTTTCACCCTTGCACACGTATGTTATTCATATTTACAGCTTGCGAGGTCAAGATGACCAGAATGACATCACTCACTAGTACATAAAACAATATATCTCCTAACATTCCTTTTTAAATTTTGTTCTGCATAAGAAATCGAGGTGTTGTGCTAAAAAAGTAGATGGTGGTGCACAGGTACGGGTACGGGATACTTCATAAACCTAAAAAAGTATGGTACGTACCAGTGTACGCCAATTGTAGTATAATTTGTAATTCTTGCATGCTTTATTAGATATACCAGGTATAAATATATTTTACCAGCAAAAGCAAGTTAATTGGAGGAAAAAGTGTGCAGAAACATATATAGCAAAAACAGGGAGAGAAACATGTAGAAGTGCAAGGAGAGAAATGTTAAGAAAGAGTGTAAAAGAGTCGACAAGATAGGGAGAGAGATGAGAGGAAACAGAGCCAAAAAAAGTAAACAAAAAACACTTATAGTGTCCGGATTCTTCGGCACAGTAGTTGCCAGAGGAGGAGAGAATCGTTGGATTTTCCATGGTCGAAGGTGAGAGAAATCACCAGTTTCAACGATTGATGCAGGTTTATGTCAAAACCTAGACCCTTCTTCCTGATGACAAATTACAGTTGGGCCCCAAAGTATGTGTAATAACTCCGGAACCCTTAAACTTTCAAAATGATTGTAGTAAAAAATTCCTATATGTACCCAGGAAAGTACACATTTGCGTGCCCAAGCTGTACCACTGCCGTATGCAATCAGTAAAATGTACCCGGTTCAATTTCAGAGTACCCAGCCATAATTTGCCTTACCGGGGCTGTACCCGTACTCTAGACGTACCTTGTATTTGTACGGCAAAGATTTTCAGAGTACCTGTGCTTCATAACTTGGCAGTCACCGAAGTTTTTGGTAAATATAACAGCACTAGCATTTTTTTTCGAACGTTTCTTTGCTGGGGCACGATGTATATTGTAATGGCTGTTGGTCCACGATGTTTATCAGACAAACCTTTTTGGCATTTTTCTTTGTTGTAGGAAATAACTATGCAAATAAACCACCCATCCAAACCTAACCTTTTGGCCATCTAATTAGGACCAGTTACATGCGCACTTCTACATTCTCTACTCATCAAGGGGTATATATTCGACTTAGTAAAATACATTTGCCCTTTTGTAGCACAGCAGCGTATGTAATCCATTTATTCCCCTCTCCCTAAGATGTCAAGTTATTATGTCACTCTTTATTGCTATTGCATTAACTGGTCTTGGCCGTTAGTGTCGCATCTGCTGATGTTCTTTGTTATTTCTGAGCAGATCACCTTAGTCTGTTTTATCTTATCTTCAATTGTTGCTATTTCTACCATTAGGCATAGGCTTGATTTTCAACTTTTATTTATGTATTGGCTCTTAGTGAATTTCCCATCACAGTAGGATTGCACCAAGGGTCAGCCTTGAGCCTGTTCCTTTTCGCTTTAGTTATGGATGAATTGACTAGGCAGATTCAGGAGGATATCCCATGGTGTATGTTGTTTGCAGATGATATTGTTCTTGTAGATGAAACGGCCAGTGGTGTTAATACTAAATTAGAAATTTGGCGGGAAGCATTAGAGTCTAATGGCTTTCGGATAAGTAGGAGTAAAACTGAGTATATGGTTTGCAAGTTTAGTGATACCAAAAGTGAGTACGAGGAAAGAGTGATGATCCAGGATCAGGAGATACCAAAGAGGGACCATTTTAGGTATTTAGGCTCTATTATTAGTCAAGATGGAGAGATTGCAGATGATGTGACTCGTAGGATCCAAGTGGGGTGGCTCAAGTGGAGAAGCGCTACTAATGTACTGTGTGACAAGAGGGTACCCACAAACTTGAAAGGGAAATTTTATAGAACTGCCATAAGACCAACGATGCTTTATGGGACAGAATGCTGGCCTATTAAGAAACAAGAGGTGAACAAGATAAGTGTAGCGGAAATGAGAATGTTGAGGTGGATGTGTGGTAAGACTAGACGAGATAGGATTAGAAATGAAACAGTTCACGAGATGGTAGGTGTAGCACCTACAGAGGAGAAGTTAAGGGAAAACAGAGGAGAAGTTAAGGGAAAATAGGCTAAGGTGGTTTGGGCATGTCTACCGTAGACCAGCGGATGCAGTAGTTAAGAGAGTGGATATGATAGCTTTGGGTAGAAACGCGCAAGGGAGGGGAAGACCCAAATTGACATTAGATGTGGTAGTACGCAAAGATTTGAGTATACTAGGTTTAAGCGATGAAGCAGCACTTGACAGAGCTCAATGGAGAAAAAAGATTCATGTAGCCGACCCAATTGATTGGGACATAAGGCTCGGTTTGGTTTGGTTTGGTTATTTATGTATTGAGTCTTAGTTGCCCAAACCTGGTTACAGTCTTCCAGAAACCTCTATCCTGATTATGGACCATTGTTGGACTAGGTTTTATAGAGCAGGATGCAAAAAGTTATTTTCAATTTCAATAAAAATAAAAATGGAGTAAAGCTAATGCTTTTACTGTCTTTAAGCACCATAACAAGATGTTTTAAGTACGTGATGTAGATTATCTGACAAGTTAGGTTAATGATGCCTTCCGATTGTTTTAAACCCCTTGCATTCCTTTTGTTATTGCTTGAGATAGGATATTTCGCATGTTACTGTCATTTCTTCAGAAATTATGCTATCTTCACCTGATTAAAATTCTAGCAGCTCCTAAGTTTTGATACAAGGATTCTATTTAAATGTTCATTTATTAATGCATATCATCTTAGTGTGAGAATGTATGTTCTTGTTATGGTAGGCTTATGCCGTTATTTCTTTATAGGTGCTATATGAAATAGAAGAGAAAGCTGGCATCATTTTGGATGAGCGAGGTATGTGCTAATCATCAAATTAATGGTTGGAAATCTACTTTTTACTTGTGTTTCGTTTGGAGTAAAACGTTAGTCTTATGCCTTGTTTTTTTGCTGGTGTATGCTAATTATGAAAACATTTCTTAGTAAAAATCTAACCGTCCATCAAAAATTGTATTCATGACAAAAAGAGAATTTCTTTATGTTTTTTGGAGCTTAGTTGCACATAGCGGGAGAGGGGGAGCAGAGGTACCTAGAAGCTCCTATGGTTTGGGAGCGTCTATGTATTTTTTTATATACTTTAAAGCAAGTACATATATTTTTATATGCTTTCATTTATTTTGTTTCTCTCTCTCATTTTAAGAAAAAAAAAAAAAAAAAAATCTAATACCACCCAAGAAAAACGTAATTGGGCTCATTTTTCACTGTGTTAGCTGCTGTAAGACACTCACATTGCCTTAAAGAGGAGGTAAATGAAGAGTCTCATTTAGAAGTATACAACAGAATCAGATGACACTAGTGCCAAAAAACAAACAGATGGCACTTTATCGGTTGGGTTAAAATTAGGTGATACCAGTTGTACCCCTCTGGATAAAAGAGCTTTAAATAGTTTTTGATTGTTTTGGACTACAATGTCTTTGGAAAAAGACCGACAGAAGAATAAAAAAAGGTAAATTTATCGAAATTGTCCCTATAGTTTCACCCGAGTCTCGATTTGGTCCCTCTATTTTCAATTTCACTCTAACGAATCCTGTAGTTTCAATTTTGGACGAATTAAGTCCAATCAATAACAGAGGTTATAAAAAGTGACGGAAATCCCAATTTGGGGTTTTTTTAGGGGCAGACCTGTCATTTCCCCATCCCAACTACCCAAAACCAAAACCCCAATAGAAAGAGGTCCTCTCTAGTCTCTCTCTCACCACTACCTCCTCCCTCACCCTCGTCGGTGAGACCCGACTCGACCCACCAGTCCTCCAACACACCAACAGCTCCTAACAATTCTCCACCGGCCGTGTCTTCCACAGAACCCAAATCCAAATGATAAAAACACCACCCACCTCCAATTCCACTGCCACAATCTCCACCTTCTCAACCTCATGTCTTCTCCAAAATTATTTTTCCAAAAAAACAAAACCTATTGCTTTCCACAATTCAGTCGACATATCGATCAAAACACTATTAAAACCCATGAATCAAAGAGATCAGAAGAGCATGATGTCAATTGGAAGCTAGGGGAAAACACTAGTGTACCAACAAAACACGTTAATCCAATGTTGTATATCAAAAGCAACTCTGTTCTAGTGATTAACTGCAAATTGGTATAAAACCAATTATAATAGTAAAATATGGTCCCGAGAATTAACAAACAACTGCCTTAGACGTTCAAAATCCAGATTCAAAAAGCTATGTACAGCCTCTGTTCATACGCCCAAAATCCAGATTCAAAAAGCTTCGGCCTTGTCTTCGCCCTTTCCGGCCAATACCTCGGCCTCTTCAACCACTGTCCCTCCACCTCCCCCCTCCTTGCCGTCGAATTCGACGTCGGCCGAAACTCAAAATCAATGACCCTGATAACAACCACGTCGGCATTGACCTCGACAACATCAAATCCACCGTAACCTCCACTGCCGGACACTACAACTCCACCCCAGCAGGTGATGATCTGATCCCTTTAGACAAGGGCAACGGTCAGATCAGTGCATTGATAGTTGAGAGAGAGAGAGAGAGAGAGAGAGAGAGAGAGAGAGAGAGAGAGAGAGAGAGAGAGAGAGAGAGAGAGAGAGAGAGAGAGAGAGAGAGAGAGAGAGAGAGAGAGAGAGAGAGAGAGAGAGAGAGAGAGAGAGGGGACCTGTTCTGTTGGGGTTTTGGTTTTTGGTAGGAGGGAGGGGGAAATGACAGGTCTGCCCCTAAAAAAAACCCCCAAATTGACATCTGTTATTGATTGGACTTAATTAGTCCAAAATTGAAACTATAGGGTTTGTTAGAGTGAAATTGAACATAGAGGGACCAAATCGAGACTCGGGTGAAACTATAGGGACCATTTCGATGAATTTCCCATAAAAAAATGCAGAGCAAATATCGGCAACCAAACTGATGGTGACGACGAGAACATTAAGCCTAGACAACATTGTCGGAACCATCTAATCTAATGCCAACTATAGTAAGTCACAGCACTTCATTACACTCTTTCTTCTTCGTTCAGATCGCTGCGGTGGTAGGCTCCCATCTCCGTTAGGAACGTGATCCCGTCTCAAGGGCAACGTGCTCCCGTCGTGTTTCCCGTTTGGGAGCACCTTCGATTAGTGCGTTTCCTGCAACTAAATTTTGGAGTTACGTGGAACTTGGATAAATGACTTGGCTTTATGAAATAAAAGCAAAATGCAGTAATGCACCCTTGTGGCATGTAGATGACATCTACGAAGCATGTGTAGTGGTATTTTTCTTGTACTGGTACGGTATTAATATGTCAATCCAACAGAACCAAAAGTGTAGCATAGAAGTGTGCTGGGCTTCCTCGTTAAAAGATTAAATTTTTTGAAACTTTCGATTCTGTGTTACTATTAGCACCAAATAAAGGCAGTAGTGTAATAGCTTAATTGATAAGTAATATGCAATCCTCAATTTAATGCCAAAAGTAAGGTACAAACCATTGAGACGTGCAGAATAAAGCTTAATCTTAAATGTATGCTAAGCCTAGAAAAAATGGCTTGGGTATGTATTGGTACCTGTAAATAACAGTTGAGTATCCATGTTGTTGGATCAATTAAAGCACTTAAGAAGCAACCGCGACATGTTATTTGGAGCATGTATGCTTCATTGGCTGACGTTTTTCTAGTCTTGATTGAAATTCATGTTGTTTTTGTGGCGTCCTTGTTCTAACTCCTCGACTAGCCTGACCACCTGTCCGGATCCTGAGCTCTGTGAACACCCACCATTAGTGCCTAGCCGGTCGGAGTGGGAAGGAACTCCGAAGGTTAAGTAAGTATTTGGAGGAGGAAAGGTAAGTACAGAGCGATTGCATGTAGGGGTGTAACTGGTCCGGTTGGGTCAGGTTCTGGGATATTTTTTAGTGAACCGGGAAAAACCGGTTTGGGAAAAACATCACACCTAAACCAGTTTTTTAGTGGTTGGTTCGGTTCATCCGGTTTGGCCAGTTCTATTGACGGGAAGCAGAAATTCAGTGAAACAATGAAGAATCGATACAATAATATACAGATCTATATAGTATAAAGATGTAAATATGTACGCACATAGATAGATGTATAGAAGTACATATACAGATGTATACAGATAATATACTATACATATATAGATGAGAGAGAGCAGAACCCGTACTCGATCTTCTGCTAGGGTTTGCATTCTTCGTTTGGAGGAGAGAGAGAGAGAGAAGAGAGAGAGAGAGAGAGAGAGAGAGAGAGAGAGAGAGAGAGAGAGAGAGAGAGAGGATTCCTCTTCTTCATCTTCGTTTGGAGTCGAATCTCCAATTGCCATCGCTTGGAGTCGAATTTCCAATTGCCATCGCTGATTCGGTGCCCCCAGAGGAGAAACTTTACGATCTGATCTCGGAGGAGGGAGGGAGGGAGGGAGGGAGAGAGAGGGGTGCCGGCGAGGTCGCCGAATTGCCGCTGGGTTGGGTAGAATAAGATAATATATATAAATAAATAAATCTGGTTCGGTCCAGTTCGAACCGGCTTAAAAACCCTCCCAAACCGGGAACCGGAATGTAAACCGGAACCGAACCGAACAACAAAAAAAAGTGGAAAAAACACCGGTTTGGTCCAGTTTTCTGTTTTTTTTTACCCCTAATTGCGTGCGAGGAAGTTGTGATGCACCTGTTAGGGTTAGGGTTTATCCATGTTCCTTATATAGATACGCGAGGTAACTCGTCTGGCTGACGTCAAGAATGACGTGTTGGTAAGATGCTCAAGTGCACACACACGTCTTGCCTTCCGTAAATCAAACGAGTCATACCGGCCGAGTTTGGATCTGGCAAAGGCGAACGGGTTGGTTCGGATCAGAGCGATATTTATGTAGGTATCGTGTTAAATAACTCGAAGAAGGGTAGACCGGGTCGGTGAGTAGGTTAGGTTTGACCATCAGCCCAGCCCCATAGCATTTCCCTCTTGGACTGTCCCATGGTCGTGTGGGTCGCCATGGGCGCTTGGTTCGGCCCACTATAGTTTTTGTGATTTGGATGCAGTCTTCATATTGAGATTCAAGCCATTTTTGTAGTCTAGATTGGACGTTGTCTATAGCCCTTTGAATTAAGCTATTGCATTTTTGGGAAAGAATTGGAATATGGCCTTGCGCTCACTATATGGAAAGCATGGTTGTCTATGCATTAGCAGCGTTTTTGGTTGGAGATACGATTTAGCTGAGGGATGAATTTTGAGTTTGAATTGTAAAGATTTAAGGCAGGATAAATAAGGGATAGAATGGTAGGATATATCCACTTAGGCTTTCAGATCTTGAGGGTAGGATGTTAAGGACTTAACCAGGGTGGGAACAAACTGATTTGTGGTTGAAACTTCTGCAGAGCAATGTTTATGTAACATGTGAATAACAACAGAGAGACTAGAACCCTTATCGCTCATTTAAGCATCTTGGGTCGCTTCTCCAAGAGGGGTGGGTATTTTGGTGTGTACATTGGGTAGTGCTATTAGGAATCCCGATTTTCCTGACTAATGTGGTTCAGTATGGAACATTATGGGCGTAAAATGGCATGGAGTGTCGGTGGCACTTGTGTGCGCATGAAGGTGCTTGTTTAGGGCAGTAGTGTATGGTTATTTTGGGCGAGAAGCCTGGAACGACATAAGATATCTGCTCATATCTCATGTCCGCAAGAAACTTCCACTACCTGCTCCCCTAATATTCCAAAGCATTACCTTCATGGCTAAACACTGCGATTTGGGTTACCAAAGGCATTAAAACTAAGATTGCTGGAACAAGCTAGGTCCAGGTCTTCCTCTTCAAGATGAGGAAGTGTCTGTCCTGCCAACCGCAGTGGAATTGCCACCGATCTTTGATTGTAAGGATCTGAGGGTTGAGGGGCTCCCACAACTCCATCCGAATCTCCAAACGACTTACAAAAGGATCTGGGATCACCAGATGTGGTCTGCTCATCTGATCTGAGAGAATTAGCATCTCCGGGTTCTGGATCAAGGGGCTACGTTTGTAGGGGCATATTCTAGCACAAGATAGAGCAACTTGCATAGTCGCGTCACTGTTGAATGAGTAATTGGTACTAGGACATGCAGGGGTGGCTCGGTTTGGGTAACACTTCTAGAAGACCTTTTGTTTGGGGTGTGGCGAGGAGCCTTGATGATGTTGCAACTCTTACTGGGTAGTGTTTTTCTTGAGTGTAAGCTTTTGGTATATCTAACCAACTGAGAGGCTGAGCTAGGGTAATACCAAGAGTCTGATACGAAGGGCTTCCTCATTGAGAGTCTAGGCAACATATATAAGTGAAGCGAACAAAGGAACGGTGCTAGAAAGAAGGGTAGTGTGGGTGGGGCTTGTGGCGCATTGAGCGATCAGTTAGGTTGAACCACACAAGCTCGAAACTCACAATACGGTTTGCTCCAACTCGAGGCCTTGACACTAGGTTTTGCTTTTTTAAACAGGCTCTTGGGGGTTAGAGGTTGCATGATAGGATTTATTAGGTAAATGATTTCTTCAATTCCATTTACGATACTTTACAAGATCAGAAAGTACGGTTAGACAGATGAGGAGACCAGAAATATAGCAGCACCTAGCCACGTACGTATATCACCCAGGTTGACTCCATGGAGCTACTGGAATATTTTTAAACTAATAAGAAAACATTTCTATCCACACACGCCTTACATAGTATTCGTTTTGTTGTTTTTGTAGTATATTGTCCTCTAGGGTGTCCTTCCAAGCACAATAAGTGGGTTTGCTTTCTCATTGGCCCATTCCTAGCTGTTGGATCAGACTGTTGGTGATCCAAAATAAAAAAAGGGAAATCTATAACTTGTCTCTAGAAGGCGCCAATTAATGATATTGGAAGTGTGCATATATCTCCCTTTCTCAACTGAGTGGCTATTTGGATTTGCGTCATAGCAGAAGGAAGGAAATATCCACCTCTCGTCTTCTAAATCTTTGTTAAGGAGGGCTTGTATGTATAACTAGTTTTTTTGACTACGTGTTGATGTTGTATTGACTCTTGCTTGCTCTTGATTATAAAGTAACCAAAATACCAAATTGCAAGGTTTCAAGAGAAAATTTCCTTCTGATGAAAACCCTAGCAATCTAGCTGAGTCTTGTTTTGGCTTGTCTGATGTCTGACCCTTGATGTAACTTCTTGTCCCCTATAGTTGCCAATTTGCCATGATGGTAGCTGGCTGTAACATTTATGAAATTGTCACTGATGCAAATGTATGGTGATTACCTGCTTTGCAAAGACAACATGGTTGAATTTTAATATTGCAAAGTAACTTTGCCCCCTTGATGTTGCTTCTTGTTAGTGCCCTGTTCTATTGTTAAATTGCATTCTTATCCCATATGCAGCTGAACATGAGAGATTGGTTGAAGCATACTCTGTTGTTAACCAAAAACTGCAGCATTCTCTTTCTGAACAGACCAACTTAGAGAGGACCCTCCAGGAATTCAAGGTTTGTGACAGTTTGTTCGTGGTCAAGGATATTGTTCTTTCTTTCTTGCATTGGTATTCATCTTTTTTTGTTGACCAGGCTGACTTGAGGAGGCATGAACGAGATTCCTCTATAGCACAGAAGGAAATTGTTGATCTCCAGAAACAGGTAACTGGGGGAACATCACATAAGCCGTCAATCAAACAGTGTGTAGTACTGTAGTTAGTTTATCCAACTGTATTTTTGTTCTTGTGTTTGGAGAAGTAATAATCCTGGGTCCAATGCATATGACATTATTAAGTTTTGAAAATGACAAGTTTTGAATCACTTGGGATTGGTTTTTCACTGTGTGAATCTTTCCATATTAATGCTATTATGCACATTTCTTACTACGAAGTCTATTATACCTCAGGTGACAATCCTTCTAAAGGAATGCCGAGATGTTCAACTTCGCTGTGGATCGACGGGTCATTATCATGCTGATGAAACTATCAATTGTCCTGTTGTTGAGTTAAATGCTGACTCTGATACTGAAAATGTTATTTCTGAAAGGCTGGTAAATCGTGTTGCAATTGTTTTCCTCGTTTTGAATTTGGCTTCTCCTGCAGTTCCATACTTATTGATGAATGTTGATTCCTCTTTTTATATTTAACTTTGGCAGCTGACATTCAAGGATATAAATGGATTAGTTGAGCAGAATGTCCAGCTTCGTAGCCTTGTGCGTAGCCTTTCTGACCAGATTGGAAATAGAGACGTGGAGCTGAAGGTTCAAAACACACATCTTGTTTGTGAAAATGTCTTTCATTGTACTGGTGCCGGATGTTATAGCATTTCTCTGGAAGATTTGTTGGGTAGTTATCATGGTTCTGCTCTTCTGCTGTAATTTCAGGTGAAGTTTGACATAGAACTTCAGAAGCAAAAAGATGAGGCTGCTGCCAAAGTTAATGCAGTACTAGCCAGAGCGGAAGAGCAAGGGCTCATGATTGAATCACTTCACACCTCTGTAAGCGTTCCTCTCTGTTTAGATTTGTGCACAAACACTGCTTTAGCTCATTATATTTCTGGTAGCATGCAATATTTTTATCATTACTGTTGGCATTGGATAGGTCGCAATGTACAAAAAGTTATATGAAGAAGAACATAAACTTCATTCGCCACATTCCCTCATTGTGGAAGCTACTTCAGGTTCTCGGTGTACAATTTTCTATTCTTCCTTTAGTATGTCATGTCTAATGGGTTTGAGTTATACTGATGTTTAACCAGGTACTAGTTACTTGATGTTTCTATTAAGGAGATTTATGGCTCTCTTACGAATGTTTCTTTCCGATTACCCCCCGTCCCTCCTTTTGTCGGGCATGTGTTTGAGTAAGGATGTGCTTGATAATAAAGAAGAATGTCATTGTTAGGAATGCATGCTCGTTCATATTTCAGGGGTTGATATTGATTGAATTTGAGGTTGCAGTCATGCACCTCTCATTTCATATTTTTTCTTTCCACGTTTGATGGGGAATAGATAGAAAAGTAACATTTACAAAAGCAGACGTCCGTCCCCTTGTTCACGAACCCAACAAAGAAAAAAACAGAAAACTCACAACCAATTTTTTAGCATTCCTTACTGCATTAGGATCAGCAATTTCATCTTGAAATGTCTTACTTTACTATGTTGAGTATTCTCTGCTTTGCTTGGTTATGCTGTAGCAACTAGCAAGCATATGTGCATGCTGAACTCATTAGTTGTTTATGTATTAGTTATGATTCTTCGGTTTAAATAAGTCATTAGTATATTGTTTATTTGCTTTAATCTGGCAGTTCAATTTCTTTTTTTGTTCTTGCAGGTGATGCAAGGAAAGACCTTATGCTTCTGCTCGAAGGTTCTCAGGTATGTTTGGAACCTGGATTCAGGAAAAGGTAATTTCTGCTGCTATTTTTCCTTGCTGCTTATTATCTAGTTGTAAATATTACATTACAGGAAGCTACAAAAAAGGCAAAGGAACAGGCTTCTGAGCGCGTGAAATGTCTGGAAGAAGACTTGGGAAGATTGAGGTGAATTCGATTATTTTCAAATCCTTTTTATTCATCTTGACCTCCTTTTCTAGTTTGACTTTCTCCTTTTCTACTCTATTTATGAAATTCAAATTTGGATGTTCATGCCATCTCCGCGGGTACTTTTAACTTTTTCAGAATATATTTGTAGATGACACCACCTGAACCCTTTTTCTTCTGAACTTTGTTTCCTTTTTGTGTGGGTAGTGAAGCTTTGAATCTTTCTTATTGTATCTTGCGTGTTTAGCGGATTTATGAGATTTGTTTCTACTTGAGTGTTACAATCCCAGTGAGAAAAGTGTGAAAGTTTCAATGGTTTTGGGTATCAGTGGCAATCCATGGGTTCTGAAAATTGATCCATGGGAATTTTTTACTACACAAAATGGCGTTTGACAATTGACAATTGCGTGATATGGTTGGAGAACGATCAAGATTTACTCTAGAGGCTGTAGTACGATAGGACTAGGCTTCTTGGATGTCAGGACACTCGACAGAGCTCAATGGAGAAAATTGATTCATGTAGAAGACCCCTGTTGATTGGGAGTCGCGGACTTGAAGCTTGGTTTGGTTTGGTTTTGTTTGTAATGACCAACCTAACCTAGATGACAATTATACTGTATGGTATTGATAAGGCGAACAATTTACATTTACAGCATAACCTTGGTATTTTGAGGAATGAGAACTTTGAGTCATAACCAAAACGGCCACTCAGCATCCCGACCATAACCCACACCACTTTGAGAGTTTGAAATTGACCATTGGACTACCCCAGGGGCGGCTGAAGCTTTTTTGGGACCAAATAAAAACTTCTATACAAGACTTTCTATTAAGTTGTTGATGCTAACTCAATGTATGTTAACAACTTGCACTACAAATGAAACATACTGAATTATCGAATTGTACAACTATAACACCTAATTTATTGATAAAATCGTCTACTTAAAAGTATCAAGAAGCTTGTATATTATTACTCTTGTTTTGGCCTTCCAAAACACTGGAGTGCCCTAATCTCGGCAATCAAGGATACATTTTATCGAAAATGACGATGGATATTCATTACAATTGCTAATAAGCAAAAACTGATAGAAGTAATAGAAGATGACCTGATTGAGATATTATTTTTTATTTTGATTCGACACAATAGATAATTTCTGGAAAAGAGGGCTCTAATAGGAAAATGTAGCATGAAGAATGAACTTGTAGGAAAATTATTAGAGCAGAGTACTGGGAATTGGGAATGAAGGGAGAGAAGAAAAAGCTCTGGCCCATGCATGTATCCAAAACTGAGTACCCTAGGAGCATATAATGCATTGTTAAAGAAGAGCTTTTGATTGGAAGCCTTCTGTTTACTTATCCAACTCAAACCAATTGGCAATGAATGGAGAGACCACCCCTGATCATATGCTAGTTTTAGAGGTTTATTAACCAATGTGGGACAAGCTCTAACACTCCCCGCACGTGCGACCCTGACTCACATGTGGTGAGGTAAACAAACGATTCAACACATAGGACTGTTATGGATCGATCAAACAAACACACCACACGCAAATAAACCGAAACAAAGAGCACAAACAATTTTACGTGGTTCCCCAAAATCGGGTACGTCCACGGGAGAGAGAACACTATTCACTATGACCAAGAGATTTACAATGGAGGAGATACACTCTCACACTCACACACAACTCTCTCTTGTTCACACATACAAATTTTCACTCCATTGTTCTCTCACGCACACACACGGTACACACACCTTTTTCTTCTCTGGGCCGTGCTTTCTTTTTCTCTTGCTTCACACTTACACTTACACGGCACACACATGCACTGCCCATTTATACTAGGCATGGCAGAACGCATGGGGTCCCAATAAACCCTTCAAATGCCGAGACATGGAGCTTCTGGAACTTCGCCATGCAAAAGATCATTGGCCCTTTGGACTTTGACAAATCACCCACCGAATTATTGTTATTAAACACTCTTCACCGACCACTTATTTCCAATGCAAAACTACCCATTAAAATTTACTCCTATTTCTGTTTTCAAGAGCATTTAACTTGGGGAAAAACCCAACAAGGACAACTATCAACCATCAACGTAAGTACAAACAAAGTGGGAACCGACCATCAACCAGACCGAGTCTTGTCCAAAAGCCTCCGGAAGCCTAGCTCTGATACCATGTTAAAGCATCCAACTAAAACCAGTTGGCAATGAATGGAGATGCCGCCCATGATAATATACTAGTTTTGGAGGTTATAATTAACCAATGTGAGACAACCTCTAACACCTTTCATAGATAGAAGGCTCTGTTCTGGAAAGATATATGCTAAAGCCTTATATATCTACAGACTTGAGTTTTGAGGCCATAGGCTAGGACCTCGTTATTGGGCTAGGAAAGCCCTACCACTACTTAGTGGCATGATGAACCCCTTTTGAGGTCATGACTTGCATATTGTGCATTTTATTTGCGTTTAAGAGCAGGGTGGGGGTGGACTGTAGTATTGGTCATATTATATAGGAACAGTTTTATCCTAAAACATGAAAGTAAGAACATGAAGATGTTACAACAGAATTATTCATCTTTATAGGAGTCCTTTACTTGGTGTCAATTTCAATTACATGGGAGGTCATATAGGAACAGTTTTATCCTAAAACATGGAAGTAAGAACATGAAGATGTTACAACAGAATTATTCATCTTTATAGGAGTCCTTTACTTGGTGTCAATTTCAATTACATGGGAGGTCGAGTGGCAAATCTTGCCGAAGGCAAGAATGGATTATGGGGAAAATGTACTTTACCTACCTGTGGTTTGCTCGAATTGCAGATGACCTACCTCACGTTTAAAAATGAGCAAATGACCTACCTATGGTTTTGGACTAAACTGCTACCGTTAGCTTTTCCATCCATATCAACGGAGTGTGTGATCTACGCGCCTGAATGGCAAGTGTGTACCAAAAAAATTTGTTTCCCACAAAAAATGATGCTTTCTTCTTCCTTAATTGCCCCTCCATTTTTTATAAAAGCCAAACCCAATTTCCAACTCCTCTTGGTACTTTTCTCTAATTTTTATTTTTATTTTTTATTAACTTATTAATTTTATTTTATTCTCTCTCTCCCTTTTCTTCTTTTGCTGTTTAATTGTTTTTTAGATACATGTATAAACTCACTCTTTATAGCCTTTTTTTTTTGTTATGTTTATTCATTTTAGCTTCAAAGTTCATAGTTTACGGATCCATTAGAAACCTTAATGGAGTTGAGCACAAAAACCACTTCGAAGTTTCATTGCAATCAACTGAACCAATTTCAACAGCTTTAAAATTACGGTTCTATACAAAGGGACATACATCTAATTTTTTCTATCGAAAACCCAACAACTTTTTCAATTCCTTTCCCCAAAAACGCAGAAAACCAGTTAGGGCTTTAAGGCTTTTGGCTTCATCAATACAGATCAAACACAAATGGACTCAAGCAGTTGAGCACAAAAAGCATATCCAAGTTTCAAAGCGATCGACTCAATTCAACAAATTCCGTTAGAACCACAACCTTCAGGCAATCGATGTACGCCTACAACAATTTCGTACAACAACGATGTGAAGCAATTTTGGCTTTGATAATGCTCGACAAATCATCATGATTAGGCCGATCTACATCGCCAACCGTCGACGGAAAACTGGAGTGATTGACGAGGTTGCTTCAGAGATCAAGTCGTCCGGTTATCCGTATACGAGATCGTAGCCGCCACTGGGGGAGTTGTAATCGAAGGTCCGGTACTCCGCCGGCGTCAAATTCTTTGGCATCCGAGGGGATATTGAGGGCGGCGGGTGGTGGTGGTGGCGGTGGGAAGGGAGGAGAGAAACGGGCGGAGAGGATGGAAGAGAGAGAGAGAGAGAGAGAGAGAGAGAGAGAGAGAGAGAGAGAGAGAGAGAGAGAGAGATTTTGGTTGGGTGTGAACCCAGGTAATTTATCAACACATTAAAAAAAAAAAAAGTACATGGGTATTAGAGTCATGTAACACTTTCTGTTAACGGAGTTAAGAGTTGCAGTTTAGTCCAAAACCATAGGTAGGTCATTTGCTCATTTTTAAACGTGAGGTAGGTCATCTGCAATTCGAGCAAACCCCAGGTAGGTAAAGTGCATTTTCCCCATGGATTATTATATCTCTTCATAGGAGTCCTTGTTTGTTGGTTGATTTCCTCCTCATATGGAGCTTTTTCTTAGATTGTTGTCTGCCGCACTTCATTAGTTGTTGCAAACTCTATAATGATGTAGTGTCTCATTATTGTAGTTCTCATGATATATGTTGAAATGATATTTTTCTACCACCTATATATATTTATCTTTACATGGGACGATTTTGATTTAATTTTTATCACCAGGAGTGAGATGATATCATTGCGATCAGAACGTGAAAAGTTTGCACTAGAAGCAAATTTTGCACGTGAGAAACTTGACCGATTTATGAAAGAATTTGAGCATCAGGTGATTTCGAGCATAATCTCAACACCCCACCTCTCGTCTTCTTCTCGTCACGTATCAATTTATTTTGTTACATACTTACTTGCTGGCTAACATGTCAGAGAGAGGAAACCAATGGTGTTATATCCAGAAATGTTGAGTTCTCACAACTAATAATCAACTATCAACGAAAACTACGCGAAGGCTCCGAGTCTGTGCTTGCTGCTGAGGAGCTTTCCCGAAAATTAACTATGGAGGTGAATCATATTATTATGGGATAGAATTGTTGACAGAATTCATGTTGAACCCATTCATCAAACTTTTTACTGCTCCTCAGGTCTCTGTCTTGAAGCATGAAAAAGAGATGTTGTTTAATTCCGAAAAGAGAGCTTGCGATGAAGTTTGTAACTTGTCTGAGAGGGTTCATCGTTTGCAGGTCCTTATGCTTTCTTTGGAACATGTAGTTGGTTACAGATTTTGATATGGGATGGTATGCTAACTTCTCTTTTTTGTTTGGATGTTCTACACTTGTATCTAGGCCAGTTTGGACACTATCCAAAGTGTCGAGGAAGTTCGTGAGGTAGCTATCCTCCATGCTTGTTTTACGTATTTGCCATTGTAATTGCACAATTTTAGCAGTTATCCTATCACTTCTTTCTGTAACTGTAGGAGGCCAGAAGGGAAGAAAGGAGAAAACGAGAGGAGTACATTAAACAGATTGAGGTGTGTTATTGGACGTCACACTGAAGGCTCTCATTCCCCATTTAAAGCTGTTGTGGGCCTCTACTCTCTTACCTTTTACTTTCTCATCTTTTAAACTGCTTTCAGAAGGAATGGGCTGATGCCAAGAAGGAGCTTCAAGAACAGCGGGATAATGTCCGACGTCTCACAGTTGACAGGGAAGAGACTATGAAGAACGCTATGAGACAAGTTGAGGAAATGGGGAAAGAATTAGCTAATGCCTTGAGTGCTGTAGCTTCAGCTGAGGCTAGGGCCGTTGTTGCTGAGGTATCTATTTTGAACTTTATAACCCTTTTACCCAAACATCTTCATTGAGAAAAGAAATTTATTTTAGCTTTCCTTGGTGTTTACCTTGATCGTTGCTTTTCTTGATCCTCATTTTGGTTGTGCTTGACGATGAAAACAAGTTTTTGATGGTGCTTTCTAATATGGTACTTATATCTCAGGCCCGATGTTCTGATATGGAGAAGAAGATCAAATCTTCTGAACCTAAGGTATTTCAAATGACTATCGTAGTGATGTTTTGGAGAATTTCTCTGGAATAAATCTTGTCATTGTAGGTCAAGCATTGTTGTTAGAATTGTACTATTCGGCAGGATTAGTGGGTCATCAATATGTGAGAAACCATAGAGTTTGTCAGGCGGCTCTGGCTCCATGTTTACCTTGCCCCTCTGTCTTCCATTCCTTGTGTGATTCATGGCCCCCTAGATGTTCTAGGGGTTCTCCCTTTCTCCCTCTTCTCTTTGTGGTTTCAGCCCCCCTAGGTTTCTCCCCTTTCTTCTTCTTATTTGTATCTATTCCTTTCTCTATGTGATTTGGGAGTATTTTTATGAAATAGAAAAGCTGCAGTTTTAAATTATCTGTTTGTGTTCTACTTTCGGTTTTGTGTGGCTGGGGATTTCCAGGTTACATCAATTTCTCCTTATTTAGTCCCAAAAAGAGATTTCTCTCTTGTTATGTACTATAGCTAATAAGAAAGGGGAGCTTTATTTGGGGAGTGAAGTGGAAACCAAAGGCAAATCACAAAAAAGACCATACGTAGTATCCACGACTCCTCATCTCTTGCAAGTTGCAACAAAGCAACTTACCTATCACTCCACATGATTATCCATTCATCACTTGAAACAAGCTTTTTATTGATTTAGGTCTTAGCTTTTCATTTTAGTTTAACCTTTTACTTTGTGTCTTTATGATCTGTGTAAGGTTGCATATTATATATTAATTCCCATCTCTGCCACCTCTTTTCTCCCAATGCAGATTGCTGGCAATGATGTTGACATTGGAATTTCCTCGACCAATGAGGTGAGTACAAGCACGGATGGGCATTCTACGTGTTAACAGCTTCTGTAATAGCATGTCATTTACGCATTTTGTCTCTTTTTAGTTAGCAGTCCCAGATTCCTTCTTACTTAAGTTGACAGTCACAATTTTCTGTCAAAAGAAAATTCAGTGGGAGAATCATTAACAAGGTATGCTGCCTGAGTTCATCCAACAAACACTTAATTTGCTTCTTCTTCAACATATGCCCAAAGAAGCCAGTACATTCCTCACATCTTAAATGACCTCAGAAAATTCAAAAAATTATTCAGTTTAGAACTAGAAAATAATCTAGGGGGAGCTCGTCAACCTTGACAAAAAAATTTCAGGCATCTAAATGTACTATATTCCTCTCTAGCCAAATAATTTGCTTGAGGTATATGGGATCTTAAACCCACCCCATTTCCTGGTTCTTTCCACCTATCTTTGGACCAAGAATACAAAACATTTGCAATTTTTCTTGGGAAAACCTTAGCCAACGTAGCATGACCAGGTGCAAGGCCTTTAACTCTTGCATCCTACAGCAATGTATGAAAGCGTTCCCTATCTTGCATACACTTGCAATGTCAACTGACAACACGAGGTCTGTTTTAATCAGCAGTAAGAATCTTTTTTGAGATACACTAACAAAATTGGCCACCTTGGTTGAGTCCATGATGTACTATTCCCTTTCTCGGGGGAATAGCAACTCTTCTATACACCTCCTCAAAGCCCCATAAAATACTTCACCTCTCACAAAAAAAGACTTCACCTCTCACAACCCCGTGTTAGATTTAGCTCAGCAAGTAGAATCTCGGCATTTATAAAAAAAAAAGTAGAATCTCGGCCTCATCAAAGTGTGTTATCTGATGATAATCGTCTCCAGCACAGCCTCCCCATACCATATTGGCGTAAAATTTTGTCATTTCCAAGAATCCACCCCCTCACATGAGAGAGTTACCTCACATAAATCAGTTGAAACCTCTTGAAGGCACTTCCAAAGTCTTCGTCCACGTGGCATATCAACCTGAAACAGGGCGTCCAAATTTGAATGGGGGGTTGGGCATACACTAACAAAAATTTATTGGGCGGGTGAACCTATATCGTTATATATATATATATTTTAAAAATTACTACTATATTTATAAGAAAATTTTATAACTTGGGTATGGCGGTAGCCCGGCCTAGCCTGCCCTTGTGTCCGTCCTTGAAGAATAGACGTTAAATTGAAATGAAACAGTGGAGCTAGTTCATGTATGGTCAGTTGGATTTGCTTCTAAATTAAAAATCTTTGTTTCCCTTTTCTGGGTGACGATAAGAGAACTTTTGACATTATGACTGTATTTGCTTAACTTTTGCGTTTAGCTCTTGTTTGAGTGATGTGGTGTCAAAATGGAGGGCATAGTTATTTTGGGACAATTAAGGGTTTCATCCTCGTTGCTTAATAAGGAATTTGGAACACTTGGGTGCGGTGTAATGATTTTATGGTTTCTGTGGGCTTGGAATTGTATTGTTTTTTTCCTGAACTGTTGAATTATCATTCTCACGGAACAGCTAACATTAGCTATGGCATGTGGGTGTTGTCAAGTGTTGGGTTTTCCTGAGTTTCAGTGGGGGTTATCACTTGTCAGTTATGATGCAAGATGGTCTGCAAATATGCACCATTATATATTATATCAAATGGTTGTGTGAATGATACACAGTCATCAATGAGAGTTGAGTGGTAGTTCAGGGAAATAAGTTGGTGATTAGCATCTATCAGTTGCATTAAAGAATTCTGGTTCGGACTGTGCAATTACATACCGTGGGCCCTTCTTTTTCTCTTAAATACACGGGTATTGTTCTGTGTGATTCTTGGTGTGTTTTCTCGAGTGCTGTTCATATGATCTGACGAATCAACCTTATGTTATTGTTTACTTGGATGTCTTCAAGCCAGTAATCCTCGTGTCCTAATTGGTTGTTCTTTTTTGTTCCTTCAATGCAAATATATAGTGTGTCTTGAAATGGATATGCAGACTTATTAGACCATTGTGAATAAGACTTGCAGCACTAAATAAAGTACAACTTGGTTTGAATTTGGAAATTGTTTCACACAGAGTTTGGCCCCTCTAGTAGAATTAACTGTGAAGTTGAGCAAGTTCCAGAATGATTTTCAGCACGAAAAATTACAACTGCTTCTGTCTATTTTTAGTTTAAAGGGAGTTGTCCCTTAATTTTATTAGTTTATAATTGGTGTTAAAAATATTGGAAGTGTTGTAATAGCTGATAAAGTGATGAATACCTGCTTTCATTGTTTTTGGTAAAAAGAACCTGCATGTGTAGCAGGTGGTGGAGGTCCAACCATTTTCCATTGTAAAGAGTATTTCGAGATTGGTATTTTCATTTGCCGGGCCAATAGAAATCAGAGGGAAAAAAAAAGTATTGGCATAGTGCTGACCAATGTGGGCATCCTGTAATATGACTTGTATGGGTCTTTTCCCTTGCTGTTTGCTACAGTCCCAGCTCTATATCATTTTCTAGATGAAGTACTTATGTGTCTGAATGCATCCAACATTCCCTACCTGATGCAGGACAATATTGGAAAGTTCCTTTATTTTTATCACTACCATGAATGAACTCTCAACATTGTTTTCGAAGTAACTTTTTCGGTCATTGTATCAAAGATATGAAATGGAGTCCTAGTTTGACCATTTTTTGTGAACTTCCTAAAGGCTATTGCAGACGCGTCTGTTACAAAAGAAGAGATTGAAAAACTGAGAGAGGAAGCACAAGCTAATAAGGACCACATGCTGCAGGTATGTACCTTGTAGGAGAAATGATTTGTTTTATTTTGCATTACAAAGTTTAGGCGCTGAAACGTTATTGTCCAGTACAAGAGCATAGCACAAGTAAATGAGGCCGCATTGAAACAGATGGAGCTTGCTCATGAAAACTTCAAAATTGAGGTATTTCTGATCTAGCTTTTTTCTTTGTTGTTTAAGACTTCATGTTCTTACATATGGATTGTACACTTTAAAATCTGTATGAAAGTTTGCTTCCTTCTAAATATTTATCAGGCAGACAAAGTGAGGATGTCACTTGAAGCTGAACTTTTATCCAGTAGAGAGCGGGTTAATGAACTCGAAAGTGAACTTAGTCTCAAGTTCAAAGAAGCTGCATCCGTAGCTGCAGAGAGAGAAGCATCTCTTGCTTCTGTTTTGTCAGAAACTGATCGGCTAAAACAAGAAAATTCTGTTAAGATGTGAGCTTTTCTGTTCCTTTTTTAGTTGTTATCTGATAGTATTTTTTAGTCTGTTCTTATTTCCTTCTTCACTTGTAGGTCCCAAATTGCAACAATGGAAATCCAAATTTGTTGCTTAAAGGAAGATTTAGGGAAGGAGCATCAGAGATGGCGTGATGCCCGAACAAATTATGAAAGACAGGTTTCTTTGAAGTGTTGACTTATCCTGATTCCTAATGGAGTGAATAAATTTGTGATGCTATCGACACCTTCCGTTTTGCCTGATGTGTGTGAGTGTGTGTATATGTGTGTATATATGTATGTATATAGTTATATTTATGCTACCTCTGTCCCTAATTGTTTGTTTGTTGTTCCATTTTTGGTTGTCCCCTAATGTTAGTCCATTTTTATCGTCAAATATTAGAATTTAGTAACATTCCCCTTTGCTCGTCTTTTCTAACTTGAAGTAAACCACTTGAAGGAATCAAAGTAATAATTGAAGGGAAGTTTTGAAAAGTTAAATTTTTTAGCGATAGCATTTTATTTCCTTGAAAGGTAGTATCGAGAGAAAAAGGAAGGAGTAGTAGTATTAGTTTTAGAGCTGCGTTGTTCTTGATTCTAATTCTAATTTCAATACGTTTTCATCTCAGTTCCCAAGATTTCTTGGAGTCTTGAGGGTAAAAAACTATAGTGATAATTTGGGAGTAAACCAAACTAAACCAAACCTAGCCTTATGTCCCAATCAATTGGGGAGTATTGGAAATTTATATTCTTCCCCAATTTGGCCGATGGAAGTTGGATGAAGGAAATGTTGCCGCACCTCCTGTCGATGACAATGGAAAGATGAACGAAATGTCTGTCTTTTCTGGCCCCAGGAATGTCTCTCTCTTGAGAGAAGTAAGGATGGCCGTTAGCAAATTTCTCTTATTTGACATATTGTAGTTTTTTTAGGGACCCAAAAAAAATATGAGTGAGCTGAAGCTTCCATTTGATATATTCAAGGAGAAACGACGTTGAATAATTGCTTTACCAATCAAGACTCATGGTTATGTAATTAAAAGTTCATGGTACCCTCGTTGTCATGACAACCTAGGGAACACAGTATAATTTGATGCACAATAATAGTACTCGTGCTTCATTGCGAATCTGAATGCGTGATACTGATGTCTATGGGTGCCCAGATTGTTCAGATCTGCCACCATGAGTTTGGCTGCTTAGGATTTTTCTGAATACATATTGTGTATTGTATTAGTTGCTAAGGCATAAATACTATTTGTTTGAGGTTTTTCGTAATTCTATTTCTTGCTGGTGAGTTTCCGTCAACTTTTTATCTTCTTTGGAATTAGCCGAGTAATGCACACATTATTAAATGTAAGATCATTTCTTGTTTCTAGATTTTAAACTATTTGCTTTGAGCGTAGTTTGCTTTTGAAGTCTCGTAAATACAACTGAAAAGATTAATCGATCAATATTTGCTACAGTTTTTTTGCCCTTTCAGCGTTGGGAATGCCTTTGTGTACACTTAATGGTTGTAACCCTACGTTAGAAGATTCGTATATCGAATACATGCGGCAGTACATAAGATTATTGCATCTCTTTTCTTCAAAGGCTGGAGAAAATAGTGGGGAAATCAAATTTCAGTTTCATTAAGTGTTTGCCAACCTAGGTTTTTAATATCATCTCTGCACAAGCATATTGGCCATGGTAATATTTATTACTGCTTTATCAGTTTTTCCGTTTCAATTTGCACAGGTTATACTACAATCAGAGACAATTCAAGAGCTGACAAAAACATCAGAAGCTTTGGCTCTGTTGCAGGAGGAGGCAGCGGAGCTACGTAAATTGACTGATGCACTCAAAACGGAAAATGTAAGTCCTTTATTTTCACCGAATGGTCTTCCTTATTTCTTGTTTTGTCTTGCTAGCCCAGCCGGTTGTCCCATGGGATAAATGTTTCCAATTTGGTTTAAAAGTTAGTGAGTTTGTCCTCGTGGCATTGTTGTTGATTGAGTGATTCTCTGATCTTTTGTTCTGTTTTCTTTTTAAATTGGTTTCTTGGTCTCTCTTGATCTTTCTTTCTGTTTTCTATCTAAACCGTGCTTTCTACTAATTTGCATGTGTTAGAACATATACTATTATACATACCTAAAGGGTGATTCTATTAACAACCCCTCATTTTCTCCATTTAACCCATTTTCTTCATCTAACCCACACCTAAAATTCCCTCAAACCAATTTACTCCATACAACCCACAAAATACACCTAAACTACCCAAACTACCCTTAACCATCGCGACCAGTTTTCATACTTTGAATGTTGAAATATACACCAATTTTCGACAACCACACGTCGATTTATATTGAAGGTCGAATTTTCAAAAATTGGACCTTGTCTTTTTTCAACATCCTCATGTCGAAATTTATGTCCATATTCAACTTTCGAATGTCGAACTAAATACATGTGGATAAAATATTATTGTTTTTGACAATAACATGTCGAAATATAACCATATTTTCAGCTTCTTAATGTTGAAATTTGTGAAATCAAACATGTGAATTTCTCAGGTATCGTTTTCGGAATGCAAATGTTGATGTAATGCGTAGAATTCAATATTATGATGATGAAAAAAGTAACTTAAGTCGACAATTTATTACTGAACTTTGTCTTGCATAATTTTGGTTAAGTGAAAAGTTTCAACATCGATATGTTGAAAAAGTTTACATATGGCGGTGGGGGCATTTTGGTCTTTACACAGTAATGAAAATAAAGGAGTTTTTTGTGGGTTACATGGAGAAAATGTTGGGTTGTTAATAGAATCACCCTACCTAAATGATACATGGCATCAAGTAAAACATAAAGATTTAAAAAAGAAAGTTGATTGTTCATAGGTTAAATCAACTGTCGAACGATAGCCAACGCTTGAACAAAATGCGTTTGATTGGTGTATGGCCACTGTACGTGGGTCATATTTTCTCAGGCCTACTAATACTGTGATTCGAGCATCTGTGGTTGACCAAGCTGAGTTCAATTGCCTCAGTGGATGATCTTGTCTGCAAACCTAGTCACGTATGGCTGCTTGGATGAATTTCATCCCAAAAAGCTGTTTTAAGGATGAGTCTTACAAGCTGAAAAGTTTGGTTTTGGATTTTCCCCCAATCCGGCATTGGCAAGGACTGGAGGGAGCCTCAGCATGGGGAATGACATTCCTTTCACGATGCTTGTGCTTAGTGCGGGTCATAGGGTGGTCTTTCAGGTGAACAGATTTTTCTGATCAAAGCTGGGGCACAAGGGTCCTTGTTCAATCCAGATGTGAAGAAACCCAGAGGAGAAATCTTAGTCACCTGAACACTAGAAGATGAAAGAAGAGGGTCACCCAATGGATGGACATCATCCAAGGGGAGAGGGATGATGTGTGGAGAACCATGTGAAGGGATCATGAGGTGACTGCGATGAGCAGAAACCTCACTCAACAGCCTACATTAACATAAAACACTAGAACAGGATAGCAAGGGCAAACCGAATGAATGGAAATATTCCAAGGTGGGTAAAGAAGGGATTTTGACCGTGTAGCATTTAGCTAAGAATAATGTATTTTCTTTTTAGACCCTTGAGGGGGATATGTGTTATTGGAAGTTGGAAATTCTCAATTCTTTGCTTGAACTTGTTTGTAGCAAACAGTAAGATAGTTACTTCTGATATATTTATGTCGATTAGTTTGTTGATGAGATACATAGCCACTCAATTACTTTGCATTATTTTCTATCGCAGGTTGAGTTGTTTTAATTCCAGAAGTTGGTTTGGTTGTTTTTTTCTTTGTTCTTTGTGGGTCCAAAGCATATACTAACAAAGTTTTATTTTCTTTCAATTGTTATCAGAATGCTAAGTGTGGTTTCCCGAAAAGGAATGCTGTTTTATTATATATGAGATGACCAGTTTTTAATATAGCATCAATTTTTCACAGAATGAACTAAAGACCAGGTGGGAGGTACAGAAGTCAATGCTGGAAGAATCAAAGAATGAAGCTGAGAAGAAGTACAATGAGATTAATGAACAGGTCGTTGATTAGTTTTTTAAATCAATATGCTGATGTAAATACACACGTGCAGGCCTAAATAGTTAGTTGGATCCGCAGATCAAGAAAATGAGCATGGATATCACATCAATTTTCCTATTTCTAGTGCTAGAAGTTATACGAGAGCAATATGTTTATAAATCACATCAGGGAGAAAAAGAGAGCAAATAAATTAGGCAGTGGGTGGTCCAGAGATGGAGGGCTATATTTGAGAATCCCATGGTACAACGACTAAAATTTATTTTGTCCGTTGCATCACCAAAGTTAATTGCTGTCCTTTAATTTGGTACATGTTAGACAACCTTTTCCCTCGATGTATCTCTACCGCTATTTGTATTTTTTGGGTGAATTACACTAACTTTGTTGATGTCATGCCAATGATGCCACACATTACGGAATGCGCGACTTAATCTCTCAAAAGATTCAGTTAAAACCAGTGTTCTAAAACACGTCTAAGGCAGCCGATTAATCACCGCCTAGGTGGTGGTGACCCTCCTCCGCGCCTAGGGGTCGAGGTGTTTGAAAAGGTAGCCGGCCGGTTAATCGGCCATAAGGCGCGATTATTCGGTGATCAATCGGCTAGGTGGGCTAGGCGCGAGTACTCAGCTAGGTGGACCATTCGGCCGGTAAACTATGCAATTTCAGAAATTTAAGAGCTTTAGTGTCGTCATAATAGAATTTAAGGGGCTTTGGTGCAGTTATCTGTGCAATTTGTACATATTGAACCTAGCACCAGTTACACGATCAAAATTTCCATGCCCTAGTTTTTCTCTTCCAGACTTCAAGTCGTCTTCGATCGTCTCACCTCGGCTCACTCTCACCGAATCATTTGATCGTCAGTAACTCGGGTTGTCTTCGATCGTCAGCTCTTCCAGTGACCAATCGTCTTCGATTGTCTCTGACTCTCTGCCTCTGGCTCGTCTCTCTCTCTGCTATGTCGGAAGATGATAATTCTGGTCGTCTTGGTTTTCGATGTGGAAGCAAGTCTTCTTAGTTATGCTACCTACTTTCCTTGATTTGAATAGGTTATCTTCATGGTGCTTGGAGAGTCATTCATGCATATTTCTTCTAATGTGCTGTAGTACGTGCGAAGCAAGTTAATTACAACAAAAAAAAAGTACAAAGCTAGTCGTCTTTTTTTTTAATTTTTTTATGCTACCTACTTTCCTCGATTTGAATAGGTTATCATGTAAAGTTTCTGAAATCCCAACATTCTGCTGTGAGCTCGTTAGATTCTTTTCTTTTTTGGTATGGACACCTACTATGGATTGACCATTGATGGTCTTTGCGTATGAAATAAATAATGCTTCTTTGCGTGTTCTTATTATTGGCTTTCCATCTTCTCACTATCCTCAGAATAAGATTCTCCATAGTAGAGTTGAGGC
The DNA here is from genome assembly GCA_963854785.1 of Vaccinium vitis-idaea. Lineage (NCBI taxonomy): Eukaryota > Viridiplantae > Streptophyta > Magnoliopsida > Ericales > Ericaceae > Vaccinium > Vaccinium vitis-idaea. Next base: position 25,527,686 of record OY978226.1, on the reverse strand, counting down.
TTTGCACATTAAATTAGCTGAGAAGGATTGTAATTCTGCTGGGATATCCTCTGGAAGCACCAGTGTAGATCCATTACATGATGCTGGGTTACAAAATGTGGTAAATTATCTGCGGCGGTCAAAGGAAATTGTATGTGTGTCTCACCTGCAAGGTTTTTCTTTCTTTTATCATTTCAGTTTTGACTTGTGTATCCTTCTAATTTAACTCCAATTTTGCAGGCAGAAACAGAGATTTCTTTGTTAAAACAAGAAAAGCTTCGATTGCAGTCACAGGTAGGTAAACTTGACACATGGCTTTTTAAGTAAATATTTTTGGATAGCTTGGCCATCTCTCTCTCTCTCTCATTTTTATGATTTTCCTACTGTAGTTGACTTCTTTTAACAGTGAAGTTTTTTTTTTTTAAACAAACTTTCTGGTAAGGTTAAGATGTATATGCTGCTGTTTTTGTGGCGTGGCTATCTATTTTGATAAAAGTTAAAAAAATTAGATCATTTTGGAGATGCCTTCATCTTCATAATTTCAAAATATAGTGAAGTTGATTTACCTTTTATATTGTTTCTATTATGTTTTTATGCTTGTGGTTTGGGAATTGTCATTGTCATCACTCATAATTTAGTGTCGCATAACTCCATTTTCCCTCAATTTGCTAATTTGTTTATCAATGTTTTTTTCTCTTTTCTGCATTGGCAGACATTTCTCTACATGCAATTCATAATGCTTATTGATTCATATTGATCTAGGGTAAATTTCATTGACACACCCGAGGTTTGCCTTAGTGAGTATTGATTATATACCAACCAACAACTGTCGACCAAAGACTTGATGGAATAAGCCAAAAGTGACTTATATTGACAAATTCATCCTTTTTAATAATAAATTACATAATGAAAAGCGCTCAATGCTCAATCCTTTTGATCCAAAAGTAATAAGTTTGTCTTTTTTTTTTTTTTTTAATTATTTTTATTTTTTACTGTTTTTTGGTCAAAAAGACAAAACTTATTGCTTTTGAAATAAGTTTTACCTCAAAGTGCATCTGGGGGAATTTGAATTTTGTCAAATGCACATTAGAATTTTTACCTCATTTTGCTTTGGGCTAATTATATGCATTCTTTCCCTCTCTCAACCACTTAGACCAAGTTATTTCTCGGTTCTGCGTACTAGCAATTGCTGACCATCCCATTGGTGCTAGCAATTTAGTCTCCGTGTGTTTGTTTTTTATTCTCCCCCTTTATTCCCTCTTGACCTTAGTTCTGAACCAAAGAAATACAGGATGTGACTATTATGCTCTACAAGTATATCACGTTGCTCCTTGTTCATGAGACAACTAATATTATATTGCATGTTCAAAGCTGACTGCTATTTGTCTGGGTCTGTGTTATGTGGTCTTGGGTAGAACTCAACCCCAAAACCTAGCTATTGAAATGAGGGTGTCCTTCTGCTTATATATTTCATATTACTTTGTTACGGAGGCGATGTGGGACTTCGCTTTACATGCTCCCTCAAGCGCAACGTGCTCACTCGACAGCACCTTCCGCGTGTAGGCCTAGACATGCACCCTACTCATCTCTGGTATCTAGCTCTAATACCATGTTAGATGCTCTTGAGTAGAACTCAATCCCAAAAGCTAGGTATTGAAGTGAGGATGCCTGATACCCCTCATGCATAGTTCATATTACTTTGGTACCTAGGCAATGTGGGATTTCGCTTCACAATATGATGTGTCAAACAATTTTTTTTTAATGCTTATACAAATCATATAATGGTTATATGATTAATCATATAATGGTTATATGATTGACAATGTTGTTTGAGGAAAACAACATATGGTTAAATAAAAAAGAGAATGCTTGGAATGCTTTCCATCCATTGCACTACCTGCCGTTTTAGATGAGATGTCTGGGTCAATTTTTTTAGGTAGAGAACGAGGTAAGGTCATTGCTATTAATTTATGTTGAATTGGTTTATATGGTTTGAAGTCGAGCATTAAATAAAGAAGATCTGGTACCGAACGTGAAAGTGGTCCCCCGTATCCAACGCCCTCTGGTTGGTCTACTGCATTTTCTAATGTATTCTTATCCACATAATTTTGTTATAGCTTGTATATGAATATTCTGTATGAAGTTTTTCATTTCCAATGTAATGGTCGTAAATGCTCTTATATTATTTGCCCTTGTTTTGTTTAGATATTGACACAGATGACTGAATTCTATATGTATGGATAAGCCTGCCTGGGAAGTTTTTCTTCAAAATTATCCTGTAAACTATCTTGATGTGTTTTGTATTGAAGGTTCTCCTCTGGCACAAAATTGGAATTATTGATTTCCTGTCAGTGTAGGTTTTAAGAAAATGTTGTGATACTTATCAGTACGAGTTGATATGCTCTGTTCTTTGGGATTTGGACGTGGTTGATGTATAGGGAATTGTTTCATACCTGCTTTTCCGGATTGGATTATTTGTAATTCAACGCTTTCGTTTTTTTGTAGCTTGAGAGTGCTGTGAAGGCGGCAGAAGCTGCACAAGCATCACTTCATGCTGAGCGAGTGAATCCAAGAGCAAGGTTATTCACAGAAGAAGAGTTTAAGTCTCTGCAACTTCAGGTTACCTTCTATCAAAAGTTACAGTGGACATCTTTTTTGTGTGCTTTTGTTCTTCTTAGCACAATCTTACAAATGGGTGAACCTCTGCATGTTTTAAGCCTGCCAAAGCCCCTAGGTTGTTAGATATGTAACAGCAAACTTTCTTGGCTGCACCAGTGGTATGTGCATCTTTCCTCATCTATCAACGTGTCTATTGTTTGAGCTTTGTAATGGATTAAGGGGTTATTGAGACAAAAAAAAAAAGCATGTTGACTACCTAAGTAATTGACTTGAAGGAGCCCGTAATAACTCTATCCTTGTGTTCAATTCCAATGAATTGTGGAGGAAGTTGCGCTCGAAACATGATTTCAGATTGATGTCAACAATTGACGCAATCAATCATAGGACACCAAATATAAACAAACCAATCTGAACTGTAAGTCCCAACAAAATGAGGTCAGCAACATGAACCTGTTTGCTCTTTGAGCTTTGTCGAGGGCATCATGTTCCGTAATATTCAAGAAAAATAGGTCTTTATGAACTACAGCCTTTAATAGCAATTTTGGTCTACCCCATCACATAGTGCTTCTACCTACAGCAGCCATATCACTCCTGACTACCACACCTACATATGTATGATAGAGGTATCCAAACCACCTTAATATGTTCTCGCTCATCTGATCTTCTATTGGATGCTATACCTATCCACCCGTGGAGGTATTTTAATCTAATTTCATCTCACAAAGTCTTACTGCACATCCATCTAAACATTCTCATTTTAGCTACACTCATCTGACTTTCATGTTGTTTCTTAGGAGCCAACACTCCGTGCCGTATAACATGCTTAGTCTTGTACCGGTACACTAAACATTTCCCTTCAGCTTTGTGGTTGTTCTGTGGTCACACAACATTTACAAAGCACTCCACCACTTTACCCATCCAACTTGCTCAATGTGCCGCATCCTCGGTACTCTCTCCATCCTTGCTAACAATTGAGCTAAATTACTCAAAACGGCTACTTCTTGCTAACTCCTAATTTTGGAGGGTCACTCTATCAACATTAGCACTTAGACTACCGCTAGACTTACATTCCATATACTCTCTTTTAACTCCACTGGTCCTAAATGCTGTGGACTCCAATGCTTTTCTCCAAACTTCTAATTTATCATTAACATCTCGAGCAATTTCATCTACTAAGACAATATCTTTCGGAAATAGAATGCACCATAGGATGAAACCTGAATGTCTAGTCAATTTACCCATAACTAAGCCAAGGAGGTAAGGAGTCAAAGCATACCCTTGGTGTATTCTACTGTGCTTGGGAGTTCGTTTGTTTTTCTTACTCAGGATCGAATGGTAGTGACATCAGCTTGATACATATTCTTAACCACATCAATAGACCTTTTTGTCACACCTTTACTCTCTTGGCCCACCATAAAACGTCTCTAGGAACCTTAGCATATGATTTTTCTAATTGTACGAAAACCTTGTGAAGGTTCTTTTTCTCTCTTTACTTTTTGACTAATCTACTTGGTAAGTTGGTTGCTTACATAGTTGGATCTACTTGGCATAAACCCAAACTGATTCTTTGATACAGTTGTCATCATTAGTCGGCAATGCTCAATAATTGTGTCCACAGCTTCATCGTATGGCTTATCAATTTATACCTCTATATGTTTCTTTGCTGATCCAAAAAAAAAATTATACCTCTATATGTATTCCAAAATAGGACGCCAAATTAACAAAAGGAAAAGGCAGTATGTAATAATAAACCCACTACTCAATGTTTTGAAAGCCAAACTAGTTAGCTATCCCGAAAAGCAACCCTGCAAATGGCTCACCTGTTCAACTGCCTGTTAGAGTTGAAGTATGTCGTCATAATTACATCATTGGCATATAAAAAAAAACTATGTATTGTTATTAAATTACAAAAATATTTAAAAGAAACATATATCTTTTTTCCCTTGTGGTTGTTTTGATGGTGGAATATAACTTTCCTCACTTTTGAGCATAGTAATTTTATGCAGTATAAACTACTTCAACTTTTATTTTGGATTTCATTGTTGCGAGTCCCACATTGGTGGGAGATTGAACCATAATCCATCACTTACCTAATTTATTAAGCTCGTCTTTGTGTTTCATTAGTTTAATTTTTATTGATGGGCCCGTTCTATGAAACCTCGAATGGTTCTACTAGGTTACCAGTTCAACTCCGCGTCTTTGTGTTTCATTAGTTTAATATTTATTGACGGCCCAATCTATGAAACCTCGAATGGTTCTACCAGGTTACCAGTTCAACTGTTATTTTTGAACGGCTTGCGAAATTATGGACTGGTTCATCTTCGTGAACGGTGTTGCTTTTAAATCTAACGGTGTAGAGTCCGGTTGACCGGCCAAGTCTGTTCTGGCTTGAAAGCATTGCCACTAAAGCAACAAAACAGTCAATGGGGTTTAGTAAAAACAAGCCCTAAGGGTAATCTGACCCTAGAGCCCGACGATTGAGGCTATTTATATCCAACTCATGATATAAGTTACCCAACCCGATGACTTAAATAAAGATGTTTTGTGGATGCATGTTTTAACACTTGGAACAGAATTGACAATCTATGATAAATTCCAGAATGACAGCTCAAGTTGCCAAAGGAGGGAGTTCTAACGATTTTCTTGCCACATATGGTACCTGCAAGCTTGAGCCACTTGTAGTGGTTGAACTTCGATAAAAAATTCTTTTATCCGGTTATTAGAAAAGCATTTTTTTTTTTTGTTGTTGAAAGCTATTAGATAAAGATATCTGCGCATAGACTTATCAATAGAACCTGCTCAAGCTTCAAAAACTGTAAAATCGAACATTCTAGAACTTTTGTATTGACTTTTTAAAATGGACAACTATTTCAGACGTTCTGTAAAGTGACGGACAAAGGGTATAGGTAATACTATTTGTTAATCCCAATATAGTTATGCATTCATGCTCAAATATTTGGTTTTGCATATTTTGCAGGTTAGAGAAGTAAGTTTGCTTCGGGAAAGTAATATACAACTCAGGGAGGAAAACAAGCACAATTTTGAGGAATGCCAGGTTTGTTAGTTGCATAATCCATTGCTTTCAGGGTCAGGTGCTATGATTTTTGGCTCATCTGTTCTGATAAATTGTACTTGTTACTAACTAAAAGATTTTGAATGTCTCCCAGAAACTACGGGAAGTTTCCCAAAGAACAAGGCGGGATGTCGAGCGGCTGGAAACTTCGCTACAAGAGAGAGAAACTGAGGTGGAAGGTTGTCAGAAAGAAATTGAGAAGCAGAAAACGGAGAAAGAGCACATGGAAAAGAGGATTTCTGAGGTGTTGCATGTTTAGCCTTCGTTCTGGATGTTTTCCCCCCCTTTTTTATCATTCTGACATCTGTTTGCTGTTGAAGTTGCTTGAGAGGTGCAAGAATATTGACGTGAAAGATTATGATCGCATGAGAGAGGATACTAAACAGATGCAGGTGATATATGTTTTCATGTTTGTGAGTTTTGTTTGAAAATTACAACTGTGGGTTTATTGCTTGTATCTAGCACGTTTTTGTCTTGTATCTTACCATTCTTTACTTCCTACCTTAAGCAATGTCCTTTGGATGTCAAGCATATTATTGTTTGCGCCTCAGCAGCCAGCTATACATTTATTGGAGAGACTGTGCTTTGGACCCTTTAAGTTTTTACGGTGCAAGATTTATCGTGACTGCTGCTGATATCTGATCTTTAGTGCTAAGACAGTTTAAAATGAAGATCTGACTACCATTAAGTTCTACTCTTAGTGTTGAAGGATTGCCCATAATATGCGAGATTTTAGGCATTAGCCATAGTTGTCATATCCAGATCAAGTTGCCTTCTTTTGAATCATCAATCAAATCAGTCGTGACCTGTAGGATTTGGCTATAATTATTTTGAAAAAAAACATATAAACATATCTAACCTTTGACATTGAAGATATATTATGTTTTGAAACATAGACAAACATATATGTAATTATTAGGAATTCGAAGATACCAAATTCAAGACATTGTACAAGATATTACGAAGTACAAAATTTATATAAATTGAATCCATTGCTTAGTGTATCTTCTGGAATCGCTTGACGATTCAGATAGCAGTAGTATGTTTGGTTGACAAGTACAAGATGTAATATGAAGTTAGAAATATCTGCAAATAGTATATCTAAAGATGAAATAAAAGCACATTCTGAACCGAATGGTGAGCTCCCCCAATTTCTTATTCATCCACTGAGCTAAACTCTTTCTTTCTGAAAAAAGATTCTTCCTTTCTAGTGTACTCCAAAAGCACCTCAAGAAGGGGGAGCAACTAGCCAGAATAGCTCATGGCTTTGATGACTTCAGTGGATTCTCCATCGTCCATCGAACACTAATTCAAAACACTGCAGTTGACATTGCAAATGTAGATAGCGACTTTAGTACCTTTCTTTCTGTAATGACGAATCCCCATTGACTGAAAGTTGTTCGGAGTCTTCGGACACAGCTGCGACAAAATCAGCTTCTTTAAATTGATTTTGTATTCCTGGATTCAATCTTTGAGTTCACTTTTGTGTACTGTCATTGGTTTATGCAGACAAAAATACTTGAGAAGGATGCACAGTTAGAGGAACTCAATAAGCTTCTTTCCGATAAACAGCTTGTAATATCACAGTTGGAGCAGGACATTATGAAGAGCAGAAAAGAACTAAATGAGAAGGAGGGCAGGGTAAATGAATGTTTGCAAGTTGAGGTACTCTTGCCCAATCGTTTCTGCAGTAGACAATTTATTGCTGTTTCCACATTTAATAATTATTGCCGCACGTAAAATTTAAATTGCTCATCATTGCGGTCATTTTTCCAGGTTTCTTTGAAATCTGATCTTGAGAAGCAAAAGAAGTTGGTAGCTCAATTAAAGGTTGTTCAGTTACTTGAATTGTTTTTCAGTCAAATTAAGGTTATTCAGTCAAATTAAGGTTGTTCGGTTACTTGAATTGGTTCTCAGTCAAATTAGTTTTAAATACTGTGGAATATATTCTGGTTGTCCTAACTCCTCGTTTCTCGTTCTCAATGGGGAATTGTCTTCTATGCAGAAGAAGCTTGAACACTTGTCGAAGGAAAAAGAGGAACTAAGTAAGGAGAATCAAGCTCTTTCCAAACAGTTGGAGGACTATCGACAAGGTACTCATTTTCTTTTTCGGATATAAATGCATGGCAATTCCTTGCAGTCAAAAGATCGGTTTCATTTGTAAGAAACAATGTAGGAGGGTGGAGAGGCGTCGGAGATGCTGCGGGTGAACATGCGATGAAGGAAAAAGAAAAGGAGAAAGACACGAGGATACAGGTTTGTGTGACACTAATCTATTATTTGATGTTTGTTACCTCAATGTTTTTCTGACATTCTGCTCACCTCTTGCTTAACTCGTTTATACAAAGATGCTAGAGAAAACTGTGGAGAGGCAGAGAGAGGAGTTGAAGACAGAGAGAGTGAAACGTCAGAAGAATGAGAAGTTAATAGTGGATACTCTCACGTCTGTCAATCAGGTGTTTGTCCTTGTCCTTGATTGAGTTTCTATTACGTTTTCTAGAGCTTTTGATATGATGATGACAAGAATTTATGTGATGTTCTTGTCTATTAGTTTTATGTTTATATTCTGCTATGAAGCATGGAACTTCTAAAACCAACCCAGATAACTTTACTTCACATGAAAATTTAGCATGAGTACCAGGAGGCCTGTGAACGGACCGGATTGAATCCTGATCCGAATCCGACATCCACAAATCCGATAACAACAATCTGGATCCATATCCCAAAATCCGGATCCGATATTTTTTTTGGGTTGGGGTGTAGAATTTTAGGGGCATAAAAAGTAGCATATCAGACCCAAAATCAAGACAATAAGAGCAGCATCTGGATTCGGATCTTAATTGGATTGGATCTGGATCCAATCTGAATTTTATTTGGATTATCGGATCTAGGCTATCGGATTATCGGATCGGAAATATCGTATCCGGATCTTTATTTTTGTGGATCTGATACGTTCATTGACAGGTAGATATGAGAGAGGCTCATTGTAACATTATTTCTATCGTTTTTGTTGTACTGAATGGGTACCCAATAGATGTATATATATTTTAATGCAAAGATAAAGTTGGCTTGATGAGAGTTTTTTTCTATACTTAGCATGCTTTAAAATTGAGCTTTATTTTTTGGGTATTTAATGAATGGAAATCTGTTGTTCCTTCCTTACTTTTTGGGATTATACAGTGTTCTACAAGTCGGCCTAGGTGGCGCCCCAGCCTTAGATTTTAGGGTCTAGGCGTTGATAAGGCTTTTTGCACATTAGTCTCGAATTATGCTGGGTTTAGTTGGCTAGGCAACGAATAGTCTGTGGTCTATTTCGTAATTTGTGTAAGTTATAGAGTTTAATGTTTAATGATTAAAAATACAGATGGTTTTAAGTGTTATTTTATGAAGAACTTTATGTATATCATATACTGATAGTACGTAATTCGTTCGCCTCTTTGTTTACATATTTACAATTCAAACCCTAGTTTCTGTAAATCTGTAAGTCATCTCTCTCTCTCTCTCTCTCTCTCTCAAACTTTGATATTTGACTAGTTGGGATTTTGTGGTTCGTACGTTATTTTATTTTGACTGGTTTTTGTTTACTAGCTGCTTTTTAGTTTTTACTTGAGTCTTAATTCTTTTCTTACTAGTCTTATGCAAGTTAATTCTTTCTTACTAGTCTTATGTAAGTTCTTACTCAAACTTTGGGGTAGGTGGGGAGATTTTTTCAGAAAACCTATAAAAACCGACTAATCTTTAGGCCTTGATTTGTTGCCGACTAGTCGGCCTAGGCACTAGGCACCTCTCTTTCATCTGACAACGCTAGCCCAGCAATTGATAGGGCATTGGATCTGTATTTTGGATCCCTAAGCAGCTAAGCCATTTAACTAATTCTTTTATTTGTTTGTATTTATTGAATGTAATGTGTTCCTCTAAAGTATAGAGATATAGAACTTTCATGGTCGTACCTGTACCAGGACCCTACTTCTAGGTTTTGTCTTGTGAACATTCTGTATTGTACCAGTACCTGTTCTTGTACCAGTGCATGTGCTTCATCAGTTATTTGTTATAATCAACTGTACAAACCAACAATAAAAGCAAATTTGGGTGCTGTGGTAATTTGAAGAAATGTTTCTTGGAAGTCAGTTTCTCCAAAAAAGGCTTCACTTTTCCTTTTCTTTCTGGTCTGGTAAGAATTGTGCATCAATCTAATGTTTTCTTTTAATTGCATAGTCACTTCTGTCTGCATTCTCATAATTTTGGCTTCCACGTCCTCGTTATTATGGCGAATGAAGTTTTTTGTTGGACGGTGGTCATTTCGCAACATCACATTCTTTTCTCTTGGTTGACCATAGTGCTAGCTCTTTTCTCCCAGTCCCAATACAATTTTTTGTTAGCATTTAACTAAATTTCCTGATTATAGTATCCTTAATTGTTTCTGTGAATTTAGGAGAAAACCAATCTGGTAGGTGGGTTTGAGAACCATAAACAGTCGCTGAGGAGGCTGTCAGATGAAGTTGAGAAGCTTAAGCATGCCAAAAGTAGTCTTCCAGAGGTTATCTTTCTTGTTAAACTACAAATCTGTTGGTTGCCTTTCTGTTTTTGTTGGAATACTTCAGATAGATTTTGGCTAGTGGAGCATTGTGGTTCTTACACTAATTGCTCTTTGATTTTCCTCTTTCCATGGAATCTCTCCATTAGCACCTTTGGGTCTGAAGTCCCCGCCCCCCCGGCCGGACTCTAATCCCCTAACTGATTCCTCTAATGTTGGCCGTTCCGGGTAATCGGAAGGAACAAAATGAACTAGAAGTTAGCACATTGTTCTTCTATTCGTCCCCGTAGTTCCTGTGATTATTTAAACGGCAAGTAGGAGGATTTCAATGTTATTTGCTTTTAAGTGGTCTAGTTTTCCTATGTTTATGTACACCCTTCCTAAATAATGGTCCACTATAAAGACGTGCAATTTTCGGTTGAAGAAATAAAATGCTTCTGAGCACTTTTTAAATCTACTGACACCAAGTTAAAGACCTCAATTAGTTCTTTAATTTGGTGTCATAACAAATTTGAAAAATTAAGCTAGGAATCATTTTATTTCTTGATCTGAAAATTGCACGTCTTTTTAGTGGACCATTTTTTAGGAACGGAGGGAGTATTTGTCGGCAAACCTCTCAAAGAGCACACATTGATGCCTATACAATATGAATAACATCCTATTACCTTTGCTGTCTGTGAACATTCTTTTTTGTAACTGCATCTTGATCTTCAAACTGTTGATTTGATTGTACTTAGGGTACATCAGCTGTTCAGAGCCTTTCTAGGACCGATGACCTTTCTGCTGCCTATTTTCTGGCTGTAGAAAATTTTGAGCATGTTGCTCGTTTAGTTTCCAGCGAACTGGGAACTCCTCTGGCAGAAGTTTCTCCTGTTGTGGATGCTTCATCTTCAGAAGTCACTACAGGTCAAATTGTTTTTCTTTCCACCATTATTTAGCTACAATACTGATGACTACGAGATCATTCCCCCCCCCCCCCCCCCCCCTTTTTTTTTTTTTGAAATGGTAACATGAGTACCCTTTATTCCTGTGCAGGTCAGGCAGTTCCTTCTCAAGGCCCAAGTATCTTACCTGCGGTGGTCAGCACATCAAGTCTGGCATCAGTTAAACCAACCGAAGATAGAGAGAGGAAATCTACATTACCCAAATTCAATGTTGAAAACCGTAAACTGCTGAGGAAGTTGATCCGGCCACGTATTGGAAAGCCTGAAGAGCCCCAGGGAGATATAGAAATGCCAGAAGTTGAGGGATTAAACAATGATGGGAAGCCTGCATCCTCTCATAATTTAGAAACTCAAGGCAGGCTCATGCTAGTAACAAATTCAACTGTCCGTAAACGCCTTGCTTCTTCCTCCTCTTCTGAGTTACAAGAAGAGTCACTTGTTCAACATGGCACCACATCTGATGTGGCAGTGCCTGCACTGAAGAAATCCAAAGCTTCAGATTTTCCACAAGAGGGTTCTGAAGGACAAACTGCAGCTGCTTTTGATAATGTGGAAACCCTAACGGTCGTGGAAGAACCTTCAGATGCTGTTGGTGATTTAACACAAGGTTCCAACGAAGAAGCGAATGATGCTGAGAAGGATTATGTGGAGACAGTTGGGGAGCAGGATGAGGAGCCAAAGATAGGTGACACAAATCAAATTGAGTTGCAGAATGAGAGCAATGATTTTTTGGAGGATATAGGTTATAGGCAAAATGAATCAGAGGCGATCTTTCATGATGGGACCAAAGAAGTTCCTGCTGAGCAAGATGTCCACCAGTCAGCGATGGAATCAGGAAGTGAGCGAGAAGAGGGGGAGCTGGTTCCCGACATCGCAGATGTTGAAAGTGGTGGTAATATGTCTAGCCTAATGGAGAACCAAGAAATTGGAGAATATCAAACTGAGCCTCCTGTGAGTTCACCTCCTGTGGTTGCTGATGAGGAAGGTCTAGTTTCTGCTACCATGGACTCTGGAGAGACTAGTTCTCCCCATGTTCTGATTGGTGATGCTGATACGACGGAAGCAAATGCTGAGGGGGGTGCAGCAGATGATTCTAATGAAAGTAACAACCCGTTTGCAATGGAAGCGGATCAGAATCTTGAAGCTGTATCTCTTCTAGATCCTACTGGTGAGAGAACATCAACAGTTACCGGTGCAGGTGGGGTCCCGAAACAAGGTAGTCCCCCAAGTGTCGCAGCAGAAACCCAAGAAGCAAACCAGGCATCCCCAGCAGGTAAGGTCTCAACTACTATTAACCTGCAAGAAAGGGCACAGCAAAGGTCTGCACTACGGCAGGCTGGAGTTCAGGCTGGAGTCGTTCAACCTTCAATGGTTAGAAGTCGTGGAAGAGTGGCGCGTGGTCGTGTTGGGCGTGGTCGTGGTAGTGGTCGTGGACAGAGCTCTGGTTGACATCGGTAAGCTTTGGCAATGGACGGGAATATAAACACTTCATTGATTGACATGCAAATCAGTTTTGAAGTATCAAAGAGGTCTTGGAGTGGAAAATGGAAATAGGGCGAAGTATAGGATTTTTATGGAAGTTCTCTGTACTTTTTGCTTATACAATATACTTCCCTTAAAGTATTTGATCTCCCAAACAAACTTAGTAAACAAGTTATATGGCTCTTTTTTTTTTTTGAACTGAAGTTATGCCTCTTGATAGGAAACAAAGTTATGGCTCTAAACCAAACCAAACCGAGCCTTATGGCTCTCAATAGTGAAGTTTAAACTTAACTTGGTTGCGTAACTCGATAGAAGAACGATGGTTGAATTATACGTCGGTGTCACACGGTCATAGACTCATAACTAGTATTGATATTTATTATGCAACCCTTCGAGATATACCGTAGATATGATATAATTTGTTTTTGTTTGGGAAAATGCTAACCAACCTCTGGAAGGTAATGTATAAAAGAGTTATTAATGTCAGAAAAGTGTATTGACTCTGAATATGTATCGATATTCAGAATGTTTATTGAAAGGGAAATGATAATCCGAAAAATTGTTGTTAATGCCAAAATTTTGGTGAATAAAAGACTTGTACCCATAAATCGTACAAATATGGCCTGGGCTATTTCCTCGACTAAATTTGGCCCGCCATTTTTGGGCAGGAGAAATGACTCCTGTTTGGGAGGCTGAAAATGGAAGGGGAGCCAAAATATATGTATGGCTTGGCTGGGGAGATGCTCTAAGGATGAAACAGCTCCCTTCCATTTTCAGCCTCCCAGCGGGAGTCATTTCTCCAGCCAAAAAATGGCCGGCCGGCCGGCCAAATTTGGCCGAGGAAATGGCATCGGCCATATTTGCCACGTCAGCTTGCACTCTCTATTTTCAACTACCAAATACCCAACAAAACAAAAACGGTAGAAAGAACTGGTCTTTGAAACCTAAACAAAATCATAAGACCAACCCAGATTTTGTACCCGGACCCTGCTGGGGGTACAGAGGGCTTGGTACAGAAAATGTACCGAGCCCTCTCGGGGACCCACTTTTGGGTCCCACACGAGTGATCCGAACCGTTCATTGTTCTTAGAACATTTTTCCGAGGGGCCCCACCAAAAATCAGCTCGATCGGACGGTTAGAAGTGCTTGAACCAAAGTCCCACCGTTTCAAACAAACTGATTTTTGGTGGGGGCCCTCGGAAAAATGTTCTAAGAACAATGAACGGTTCGGATCACTCGTGTGGGACCCAAAAGTAGGTCCCCGAGAGGGCTCGGTACATTTTCTGTACCAAACCCTTTGTACCCGTAGGATTATCCTTTTGTACCCATATTATGGTAATTTAAATTTCATATTAACAAGGATACGTAAAAATCGCGCTACTTTTTTTACTTTTCAAATATCAAATAGGAAATAAAATGGTGGTTCTATTCAAAAACCTTGTCCGAGAACTTGTATAGTAAAAGGAACAAACCTCAAGGTATTCTGGGACCAACGTGCGAAGCAAAGATGGCTCAACCTGGGGAATAAAAACTCAAGGTATTTTCATAAATTTGTTTCAATTAAGAGCTGTCGCAATCGTATTGTTTGTCTTAAAAATGAAGAGGGATTATTTGTTCATGACCCCCAAGAGATTTCAGCCTTATTTGTTAGACACTTTCGTAAACTTTTTGGGGGTGCAGATTCTAGCTTATCTCTACCCCAAGCAGAGTCTGGAAATGGAATTCGGGGAGGTGTTATGCGGTGCATGTTGTGCGCCGTGTTGTGCGACAAAATGACGTAGTTTTGTTCATTTTCTTGGTACACTTCAATAGGCTCTGTTTGGAGTTAATTTTGAGATTCAATTTTAGGGTTCAATTTTAGGGGATTTATGCTCTTTGGGGTATGATATAGTTGTTTTAGGCACTTTGGGTTTAGGGTTTAGGCACTTTGTAGTGGCTTTTTCCTTCTTCCAAACAAAGTCTTTGGAAGCTTTAGAGGTGTGCCAAAAATTACGTCGTTTTACCGCACAACACAACGCACAACACCAACCCCAGATCCCTGGAAATGGGAGTAATAATGAGTGGAATCTTGATTTAATTTCCACTCTCAATTTTCAACTCACTGATCAACAAAAATTTGTACTTGATGCACCCTTTTCGGAAAAAGAAGTTGAGTTGGCAGTTTTTCAAATGGGGGGCTTAAAAGCACCGGGTCCGGATGGTTTCATAGCAGCCTTTTATCAGAAAAATTGGGATTTGGTGGGGAATGAGGTTTCTAAAGTTGTGCTTTCTTTTTTACATTCTGGGGTGATGCTTAGGGAGTTGAATCATACATATATCACCCTAATTCCCAAATCGCCTAATCCGATTTCGGTGAATGACTTCAGGCCCATCAGTTTATGTAATGTGGTTTATAAAATTATTGCAGAGGATTTTGGTGAATCGTTTGCGTGGGGTTTTGGGTGGTCTTGTTTCGGAATTTCAAAATGCTTTTGTTCCAGGGCGACAGATTTCATATAATATTTACTTGGCCCATGAGATTATGGAGTTTATTAGACATAAGAAAACTGGGAAAAAAGAGTTTTTTGCGTTGAAGTTAGATATGAATAAGGCCTATGATAGAGTTAGCTGGTCTTTTTTAGTCAAAGTGTTAAGGAAATTGGGTTTTAGTCCTAAATGGGTTGATCTTATTTATCAATGTGTTTCGACGGTCTCCTTTGCGGTTTTGGTTAATGGGAGTAGATCGGAAATCTTCAAACCGTCTTGTGGGTTAAGATAGAGTGATCCTCTTTCTCTGTACCTTTTTATCCTTGTGAGCCAGGTTTTATCCTCTTCGCTGCAAGCACTTAATGCTCAATCAATCTGCAGAGGTGTCGCAGTCAGCCCCAGATCACCTAGGGTGTCTCATCTTTTCTTTGCAGATGACAGTTTTTTCTTCATGGAGTTTGAGGCGGCGCATGTGAGGAGGCTTAAGTGGCTGCTAGATGAATACTGTAGGAGGGCGGGTCAAAAAATTAATTTGGTAAAATCGGACATTTTCGTTAGTCCCAACTCGAGGGTGGACATGAAGGAGTTAATTTTTTTTGAAACTTTTGGTGTTAAAATTGTCGAGAAGCCCGGTGTTTACTTAGGTGCGGATCTGGATTTTACTAAGCATAAGGGTGATCTTTTTAGAAAAGCCTTGGACAGAATTGATAGTAAACTGGCTAATTGGAAAAGGGGTTTATTGACTTTTCCTGGGAGAGTTACTTTAGTTAAGCATACTTTATCTACCATCCCTCTTTCTTTATTTATTATCTGTGTTTCGGGCACCAGCGTATTTTGTGGATAAGGTAAGGAAAATTATTATTAGGTTCCTTTGGGGTAAAGGTGATGGTGGTGGAATTGCATGGATGAGATGGTCCAACTTTTGTAAACCGTTGGGTGAGGGAGGGTTGGGGTTGCCTGATATTCTGCGTTTTAATCAAGCCTTGTTAGCAAAAACGGCTTGGAGGCTGTTTGATAAGAAGGATGGACTTTTGGCCAAAGTCTTACTGGGGAAGTATTGTAATAAGCAGGATTTATTGGAGGTCCAACCCTCATCAAATTGTTCTTTTGGGGTTGGCGTAGCATTTTATGGGGTCGTGATATATTGATCAAAAGTCTTAAGTGGGAGGTGGGTAATGGATCAGATGTTAAAGTTTTTAAAGATGAATGGATTAATGGTGCTAAGAATCCCTTTGTTGGCAAGGAAGTTCTGAATTCTTTGGGAGATATGAGGGTAGGGGCGTTGATTGATTGGAGATCTTCCTCTTGGCATGAGCCTTTAATTGAGGCTATTTTCCCCCGGGATGTTGCTAGAAAGATTAAGGCTATTTATATTCCGTGTCGGGGTAGAAGTGATCGTAGATATCCCAGGGAACGAGGGATGGTGTTTTTTCGGTTAAGTCGGCCTATTTTCGAGCAGTTTTTGAAAGGTGTCCGGGAGGGGTGGGGAATATTTCTTCTATTTTTTGGAAAAAGTTGTGGGCATCTCATTTGTCTAAGGAGGAGACAAATTACCAGTGATAGATTATGTGCGCTATGTGGCGTGGAAGATGAGACTGTGGACCATGTCTTTTGTCGATGTACTTTTGCTAGGAAGCTTTGGTTTGCTTCCCCAATAGGGCTGGATTTTGAGTTAGAGGGGGTGAATTGTTTTGTGACTTGGTTTGATAACTGGGTGAAACATGTCACAAACATTAGGCTTTTTTGTGTTGTGGTGTGTGTTTTGTGGGAATTGTGGCGTGCTCGCAATCAAGCGCATTTTAATCTTGTTGTTCCATCCTTCAAGAAATGTCTATCTAACATTGAGCTTAATCTTTCTTTGTTACTCAAATCAATGGAGGTGGTGGGCGGAAATCAGTCTGGGAAGAGCAGTAACTGTGTTATGGGAGCTGCTTTTTGCTGTGGTTTCATGCAGACTGGGGTGCTCAGATTGCAAGGGTGGTGGTGGACGGTGCATGGAGGAAGGAGTTGTCCATAGGGGTAGCGGCGTGGTGTGTAGATGATGCAACTTATGGTAATATGCGGCAGGGCTATACAAGGGTGTGTATGCATTGTCTTCGACTGAAGTGGAAAGCTTTGGCTACCTTGCAAGCGTTAAGATGGGCCAAAGCTGCCGGGTTGAGGAATGTGCAAATTTTGACGGATAGCCTTGAAATAGTCCATGCGTTATGTTGTTGTAGCAGTGCTTGTATTAACATTAGAAATATTGTTCTTGATATTCTAGACATTGTGAAAACTTTTGAATATGTACCTGTGGTAAAAGCCGCTCGTCAAGATGTGAGACTTGCTCACAATCTTGCGCGAAGCCGTCTTTGTAACTTTATTGCTAATTAATGTGATATGTTTTCTTGGTTCAAAAAAAAAAAAAAAGGAACAAACCTCAGGTTATCCCGATTGCCATACTCAAAACTAAAATGTTGTTAAAGTTAACAATGTTTTGCTCAAAATGTGCTCACAATATAATACTCAAGGTTAGCAACATCTTAACCAATACTCAAATTTTGGCATTTGCATACTCAAAGTTGCCAACCTTTTCCCAATAACCAAATTTAATGCACCCCACATCTACTCAATTAAATACACCAATCATTACACAAAAACCTTCTCTCTCTCTCTCAACAGTGTTTTCAAAAAATTATTGAATTCTTTTTCAAAACCTTTTTTTTTCTTCTCGAAAATAGGTTGTTTTCTAAAACTGAATATTTTTTTTCTTTGCAGTTTTTCGAAAATGGTTTAATTTGTTTGAAATCTTTTTTAATTAAAATTGTTTTGTTTTCTAGATCTGAATTGTTCTTTTTTTTTTTTTTTCAAAAACGGTTTTTTCAAGAACTTTTTTTTTGGAAAACATTTTGTTTTCTACTCCCTCCGTTCCATTCCATTGGTCCCCTACGAAACTACGTGCAATTTTCAAACTAAAAAATAATGTACTTATGAACATAATTTGTTCATCAATATGGATCTTGTTTGATAGATCTCATTGTGAACTTTTAAACCGTGCGGAAAAAATCCAAAAAATATTTTATAGATGCGTTATTTTTTAGTTTGAAAATTGCAGGTAGTTTCGTAGGGGACCAATATTATGGAACGGAGGGAGTATAACTAAACTGTTTTTTGGGTTTTAAAAAATGTTTGTTTTTTAAAAACTGAATTGGTTTTTTTTTTCTTTACAAAAACTGTTCATTTTTTTTAGTTTGAAAACATGATATAGCACTCAATTTTGATTATGTCATTGTGGACCTCCTCTACATCTTTAACTTTACCGATCCTCTAAATGGATAATCAAAAGATGATGTGACAACTTTTAATTATTTAATTTTGAGTATATCATTGGTGATCCCTAGAAAAGTGGTTGCGTAAAAGTTGTATTTTGAGTAGTCAAAATGTCTATTAGTTTCGGAGAGATGCTCTTATCATGGGGTCAAATCAGTTCCAAAAAAAACTAACTTGATATATGTTACATATTCCTAAATTTTGGATGTGAGTTGTCATTTGAACAAAGAATTTTGATAAAAATGTACATGAAAAACAAAACCATCAATGATGTCAATATTTTTTAAAAAGTGCTTTTGTACTAGATACTAAATGCATTATATTCAATGTATTTTGGGACTTGCATTGCAAAGCTTAACAAAGATCATCTCTCGTGTCCATAACGTCTCTCATAAGATGTAAGATAAACACAAACTCGAACGATGTAATCACATCACAAACTCGAATAGTGTAATCACATCATAAACTACTATCTATTCTGCTCCAATACTACTAAGATATTCACTGATAATTTTAAGAGAAAATATTTGTGAATGATAGATATTAAATTCTAAAAAATCCTAGGCAGACGGGTAATAGATTTTTGAAAAGAAAATATTGGACGGACGAACCTATATAGGTTATATACTCCCCCGTTCTTAAATAAGAGCCACACTTTCTCTCTTGCCATTTTTCAAATAAAAAAATTATGTACTTCCGTAAATCGTTTTCCGAATTTTACCGCACTAAATTAAAGTACTCGTCGAGTTCTTTAATTTGGTGCGAAAAAATTCGAAAAATGATGCACGAAAGTACTTCATTTTTTTATTTGAAAAATGACACGACTTTTCGTAGTGGACTATTATTTTGGAACGGAGGGAAAAATAATAATAGTAAAATAATTATAATAAAAATTTGAAAATTGGTTGCAGTAGCCCAAGTTTATTAGAAATTTATTGGCCGGTCCAACATTTTGTGGAAAAACTCCATTAAGGTAACCCCACCTTTTTTAATTACCATTAAGGTAAGTCACTCTTTTTGGGGGTTTAGACACTTAGGGTATAATACGGCTTCATAAGGTTTTAGAAGTTTAGGCACTTTCATATGGTTTTGAGGGTTTAGGCACTCTCATTAGGGTACCATAGGGTTTAGAATTAGGCACTTTGTCACTTTCTTTCGTAGGGTACCCTAGGGTTTAGGTTTATGGTGCACTTTCCTATTATAGTGGTTTAGGCACTTTCATATGATACCCTAGGGTTTAGGTTTATGGTGCACTTTCCTATTATAGTGGTTTAGGCACTTTTATATGATACCCTAGGGTTTAGGTTTAGGGTGCACTTTCTTATTATAGGCTTTTAATGGTTTAGACACTTTCATAGGGCTCCCTAGGGTGTGTGTGTGTGTGTGTGAGAGAGAGAGAGAGAGAAGCCTACTCATGTGTACAAAAAAGGAACCGCTAGCTGGGCGGTGCTTTTCCTTCCGGAAACCGGAGCCCGTGGTAATTCCCTTGGACGTAGAGCCTTTTACGGGCCGGTACAGAATATGTGAGAAATTTACGCCCAAGTCAGCTACAGTTTGATAAAATTACCAAAAACCCCAGCGCAGTGTTCTCTCTCTCTCTCTCTCTACCCACCCCACATGGACACAATCTCTCTCCCCTCAACTCCCCAAACCATATGAAAGTGCCTAAATCCTAGGGTACCCTATAAAAGTGCTTAAACCTAAACCCTATGGTACCTTGTGAAAGTGTCTAAACAACTAAAATGTATAATAGGAAAGTGCACCCTAAACCTAAATCCTAGGGTACCCTATGAAAGTGCCTAAAATTTAGGTTACCAAATAAAAGTGCCTAAACTACTAAAACCCTATATTAGGAAAGTGCACCCTAAACCTAAATCCCCCAAAAGAGTGACTTACCTTAATGGTAATTAAAAAAGTGACTTACCTTAATGGTAATTAGATGCCTCTTTTCTAGACCTAGAGGACGTCTTATTAGGATCATAACATGGACCCACAGAGCATTTTTGTCTGCAAGAAAGCATGAATTCATTCGACTTTCAAGGGAAATGCTAAGTATCCGAGTAATTACTCCGAAAATGAAATTAGTAGTTCAAATAAAATCTCAAGTGAATCGTCACAGATTTCACTTTCAGTTTAAGTTTTCTGGGTACTTGCTCGACTTTCAAGGGTTGACAAAAGTTCACTTGGTTTTTTGGATTTTGTCTTTATTCAAATTTTGTCTGTCAAACTTTTGTGAATTATTGATTCGTCTCGATGAGAAAAATCTAAAAAGTAAAAAAAACGTGATTTTTACCCAATTTGTTTTGACTTTTAGCCTAGCTAAAAATGCTAAAAGTTGGATATTCTTTTAAAAATTTGAGTAAAAGTCATACTAATTTTTACTTTTCTGATTCCTCTATCGAGACGAACCAATAACTCACAAAAGTTTGACGCAAAACTAACAAATGCAATTTTTTTTGGAATAAAAACAAAACCCAAAAAGAACACATTTTGTCTAGTGACTATTTTGGGAAATTACCCCAGTAAATCAAAAAACCTTTCCTCCATTAAAATTCACAAATATATGGAGTAATACTCATGAAAACTATCATGAGATCGTGTAAACAATCTATTCATTTACTTAGGTATTAGATCATTTGATTTAATGGCACATTATGATCTGATGATTAAGTTTTCGAATCCGAAAGCAATTTAAAAGCTAATCAAATATCATTGTCGAAGATTAATTAACACTTGTCTTTTGTTCTTGTCCAAAGTAATCAGATCTTATTATCATACTAGCTTTTTATAAGATTGATGTGCAGGCTTATTATTAGGTGGTTGGAGCTCTCATATCTGAAGAAAGACTTGTGAAGTATTTTAAAGAAAGACTTACGATAAAAACTATAGTATTTATGAACATTTTCATATATATTAATTATTTTACACTTATTATAAAAATCTCTACTACTTATTAAAATTAATTAGCGATTAATTAAAATAACAATAGCAACATACATAAGTGTTTAATTTTGAATTGAAAAATACGGTACAACAGTGTGTAATAACTATAATCACGGGACAGAAGGGTATAAACTTGAGTTGAACAACCTAGAATTATACGAAAAAAAAGTACTTTCATGCAAAATCAAAGTAAACTACAAGAAATTTGGGATCTCCCAACGGTTTTATTAGTAACGGTTCAAAAAACCGTCGGTACAAGTGGTGTATAGTAACGGTTTGAAAACCGTTACTAGAAACAGGACTATAGCGACAGTTTTAGTTCAACCGTTGCTAGAAAAAAGACTATAGCGACGGTTTTCATCATCCGTTACTAGAAACAGGACTATAGCGACGGTTTTCATCAACCGTTACTAAAAATAGGACTATAGCGACGGTTTTATTAACCGTTAGTAGATTAATTTTACTCCACCAAAACTAATTTTCCTTATTAATTTAATCATTTTCTCATAAAAATTTGCCTTGATCGGGTTTAGAAAGCTTCTTAATTATCGAGACACAATTTCCTTAACAATTTTTTTTTTTTCCTCCGATCAATTGTGTAGTGATAGCTCCCCCGTTTTTAATAAAATTCTTCTTTGCCGATCAAAAAAAAATTGTGTAGCGATAGCTGATTAACTTTATTTTTTGTATGAAATTAATTATGTACTCCTTAATATGTAAAAGATAGATGGTTTCGATTGAAAAAAATGACTCAAGTGGGGGGTCGAGTCTTGCAATCTAAAAAAATGACCCGACGAACTTCGATTTTGGTGACAATGACGAGATGTGAAATGCCAACGGTTTAAATCGACGCTTGTAAATATGGAGTTTGTAATTACATTTAAAAAATATACGTTAAATGTAATTTATAACAAACTATTAAACCGGATTTAAAAAACTGATTTGTATAGTATAACAAGATTAAAAAAAGAAAATTTATAAAAAGGCTTATGTTAAAAAATAAAATTTATTAAAAATATGATATTAGTAGGTGTTTGTATAATGGGTGTTCAAACGGGGAGCATAAAACAATCGTAATAAAAACAAAACTTATTTGTATAGTATAAACTGGATTAAAAAATTTATTAAAAGGCTTTTGTTAAAAAAGAAAAAAATTTGTGTTAAAAAATAAAATTTATTAAAGTAGTGATATTAGTAGGTGTTTGTATAAGTATAAAATTTATAAAAGAAATGATATTAGTATGGGTTTGTATAAGAATAATCCGGTTTGTATAGTATAAATATTAAAAAGGTGCCTAAATGACACAAGTGGTGGCCTAGCTCAGCAAACCAGTTGGTTCGCGCGCTCCCGCACTCAAGGGAGGTCTCCGGTTCGATTCTCAGGAGGAGCAAAATTCTCAAATTTCAGCTGCCACGCGTGCTGCTATGTCAGCGACCCGTAGGCGCCACTCGGGGGACACGTCAGCGCCAGGTTGGTGCCACACGGGCGACACGTCAGCGATACGTAGGCGCCAAGTGGGTGCCATGCAGGCGACACATTAGCTCCACGTGGAAGCCACGTCAT
This sequence comes from Vaccinium vitis-idaea, assembly GCA_963854785.1. Taxonomy (NCBI): domain Eukaryota; kingdom Viridiplantae; phylum Streptophyta; class Magnoliopsida; order Ericales; family Ericaceae; genus Vaccinium; species Vaccinium vitis-idaea. The sequence goes on along the minus strand of OY978226.1, from coordinate 25,504,773 downwards.
TCGATGAAGGTTTACATTTAATTTTTAAAAAAAAGTTTATTTAAAAAAAAAATTTGTTTTAGCGACGGTTATAAGCGTTGCTAAAGAAACCGTTACTAAAAAAAAGTCTGTACCAACGCTCGACAAAACCGTCGCTATACCTCTATAGTGACGGTGCAATTGCGACGCTTTGGCCGACGGTTGGAGAACCGTCGGTATAGCCTAAAAGGGTCTTTAGCAACGGTTTTTGGGTTCTTTTGTAACGCTTTCAACCGTTGCTATAGAACGATTTTTTTTGTAGTGTAAAAATCAGAAGAAAAAAATAACAAGAATAAAGCGGAAAATAAGTCATAAAAATCAACTACTTGAATAACTATTCTTCTATGGTCACACATATTTACACAAATACAATACACATTCACAATCATGTGGGGTCCCACACACACTCTAATGATGTAGCGTATATGAGTTCTGTATTAATGAGAATATGTGTAAAGGAAAAATTTAGGAACCTGTGTATCTTCTGGAACCGTTGGATGTACGTGGAGTCGTGGACTCACACATCGAAATGTGTTGAACACAGTTGTTTTGAAATTGTATTTTAAAGTTGTGTTTCTATCATTACTCGTGTAAATTTGTATTTGTAAAACTTATCGGAAAAAAAAATTTGTATTTGTAAAAGTGGGTGCTTGGTAGAATTTTAGTAGATACTAATTTTTCCAATGAAGTAGTATGTGTGGGCGGACATGTGTATGCAATCATGAAATTGAAAGGCCCAAAATTGATGTAAAGGTGCAACATGGAGGTAAAAGTTGATGTAAATAAGTAATGATGATATTTTTTTAATGGGTAAATCTCACTTACCTCCCTTGCGGTTTTTGAAAAATACAAAGATCTCCCTTGTATTTTTTGAAATTTCACTGCCCTCCCTTGCTTTTCAAACTAATTGTTAGATTCTTCCTATCGTTGCTTCAAGGCTAACAATGTTAACTTTTTTTTTGCATAAAATGACTGTAACACCCTTACTATACATTATCCACCCTAAAAAACCGCTATTTAAAAAATAGAGTTAAAAAAAAATTCCAAAAAAATTAAACCATTTTTTATTTTATAAACAACAACTTTGAAACAAAAAGTATTGAAGAAAATAGTGTTTTCGATGGAAAAAAAGAACTAATTTCGAAAAAAGTTTTTTTAAAACAGTTTTATGAAATACTAAAGTTTTGAAAATATTTTTTTGGATAAAATAACTAGTTTTTTGAAAATCGTTATTTAAAAAAATAAAGTTTTAAAAATAGTTTTTTTTTTTCAAAATTTATTTCAGATTTTTGAAAAAAAAAACCTTTATTTTAAAAATAAAGTTTTGGAAATAGTTTTTTAAACAGTTTTTTTTTTCAAAATCTATTTCCAGATATTTGAAAAAAAAAACTATTTTCAAAACTTTAATTTTTTAAATAAATGTTTTTTAGAAAATAGTTTTTTATCGAAAAGAATGTTTTCAAAACATCCGCATTTCAAAAAACTGTTTTTAGAAACTTTTTTCAACAAAAAAATTTCAAAAAGTAGATTTTTGAAGAAAAAAAATTCACTTCGATACTTTTTTTTTAAAAGCTATTTTAAAAAATGAAAAACGGTTTAATTTTTTTGAAAAACTTTTTTAACTCAATTTAACAAAAAAAAAAAACAGTTTGTTTTAGGATGGAGAATGTATAACAAGGGTACAGTCATTTCACGCAAAAAGTAGTTTTTAAAAAAAAAAATCACATCCATGCTTTTGTTAAAAGTTGTTTTTAAAAAATGAAAAACGGTTTAATTTTACTGAAAAACTTTTAAACTCTATTTTTTTAAAAACATGGTTTTTTTTTTTTTTTTTGGGGGGGGGGGGGGGGGGGGGGGGGTGTGTGGGGGTGGAAATATGGAGTATTAAGGTAAGTGAAATTTACCCTTCTTTAATAAGTTAAATTTACAAAGCAACACACTTGAAAAAGAACGTTATAAGTATGTGATACTGTTTCTGCCCTACATTTTTTTTTTTTTTTTTAAAATTGAAGGTTTTTAAGTGCACATTGTATCGTTATTCTTGAAATATTTGAATTTTCCAAAACTATCGTCTACCATGTGGTGACAGGGTTAAGTTGACAGTATCTTTGTTATTGTTTTACATCTATTCTTTTCAAGATGAATATAACCGTGTAAGAATCTCATTGATATATATCTTCTCAATATTTTTTTATCAACAAAATAATTTCATTAATCACAATGATAAAAAAAAAATTAGAGGGTCTTTTGAATTAGTAAGAGGGTTCTATAAAAGAATGATGTCTTATCAATTTAATTTTTCGAAGATTATTTTTGAAAAGCGTCTCTATGAATTAAACAATTTCAATCACCCCCACGCGTGTATTATGTCATCATATCCACACGTCGTATCAGTACTCACTAATAAAACATTAGAAAGATTTATGAATAGATAGTTTTTTCTTTTTTTTTTGTTACCCAATGTTGTAGTATTGATTTGGAAATTATCTACTTTATTGAATTCGTTTTTTTGTCAAACACTGTGACACACCATGTTTGAATCGCCAATTAATTTTTAGAAGTGATAATCAAACAAAAAGTAAAGGAAATGAAATGATACAATTGGATTAAATAAATGAATCACAGTTATCCAGTTTATTAATCCTTCTCCTTCTCCTCATTATTTTACTTTTACATTTTTATACCTCTCTTTACTTGTTGAAAACCACGAACACAACTGGTCAAGTTTTAATTTCCCAAACCCGTCCAACGAGCCTATTTAATCTTCTAAAGCGTATCACAAAATAAATTAATCAACCATAACAATCAAAAATTAGAATTCACAAATGTAATAATTATAGGTGAAGTAGTAAGTACTTACAAAACTATTAAAGTAAATAACTATTAAAATAAAAGAGAAGAAATTGAAGAGTATTAAAGAAGACAAACATGAAACCTGCTCTTTAATAAGAGGAGATGCGCCACTTCAAGAAAAAAACTATAAGCAACTAGGACTTATAGCGGTATTGACATATATTCATATCTATTAAAATAAAAGTATTATTTTGATTGAGCCGGGCCCGGTTGGGCTTCAAGTGATTTTCCCAAACCCATCCCATTTAGAAAACGGGCTTAAAATCTCAACCTAGCCTAGTCCTATAGGCCTAAATATTTATCCCGAACCTTAAAAAAATGGCTTGGAATTGGCGGGCTGGATGGACTTCCAGGCCGTTCTGCACCCCTATTGTACGACCAGACAAATTCTAACTTTAAGGGTTCTAAATTAAACTTTTTAATTTTGCACAACCTTATAAAATTGGGAAATTTAGAAGGTTCTATGCAACACTCACATAAACCATTTTTTAATGTTTGAACAAGCTCAAACGTTGTTGTTTCCACCATACACGTGAAGTTGACATCTCATCAAATATAAAAAGTCCTTCATTATCGCAACCCCTGTTTTTTTTCAAACTAATTAAGATTACAAGTGGTAGCTAGCTCATGAGGTAGAGTTTTTGGATACCTCACGCTGCATTCCGGGATTGAGTCACATTCCCCTCGGCTCCATGTAATAGATTAGGAATTACGAATGACAAAAAAAAAAAAACTTATTAAGATGATCTTTCAAAAAAAAAAAACAAAAAAAACAAATTAAGATTAATAAAATCACCAGTTTGATTCCATTGACATTCATAAAGAATGCTGCAAGGGAATGGTAATGAGTCATCAAAGTCGTCAAAAACAATTTAGTTTGTCTTCCCACCAAAAAAATATTCTCCATTGGCATGAATTTCAAACTGGTAGGTGGAACAATATACTTTATGGTTAAGTACCCATTCTGTGTAATAAATTTATACATTACATAAAACCAGACACATTGTTAATGTTACAATGATAATTAATGGATGGTGAGGACCAACAAAGTTAAAAGCTAAAATTGCAAATGAAAAGATTCGTTTGCGAATAGCTTGATTTAATGAAGCCTCGTTCTAGTTTAATTTGTTCGTTAAATTAGTTCGCTAGCTCGGATTAGTGATTAGGCTAGTGTGCTGACTGCTGCATATTATATGAATTAAAGATAATAAAATTATATTTATTATAACTAATTTTCGAAGCATCATGTATCTTAACGTATATTTTAACTAGTTAAAAGAGTGTGTCAAAAATTGAGGGATAAAGAAAAAAAAGTAGTATAAGGACCCGTAATTTCACGACATTTTCAAAATGGGTTTTGTTAAAATGTGCCCCCCAGGCACATGATAAGACTCATTAAATGAGTCTAATTAAACCTTTGTTTACATGGGAAATCTAAATTATAAACAATATGGACAAACTCTTTTATTACTTTAATTTTGCATGGGAAATCTAAGTATATAAATTACTTTAACTACTATTTTTTATAAAAGTGGATTTAATTAGACTCATTTAATAAACCTTATCATGTGTTTGGGGGCACATTTTAAAAACCCTTGATGGGTTGAAAAATTTAAATTGGGGAACATTGTGAAATTTCATATAAATGTTGGAATGTGGGTTAGTGTGAGAGATGGATTGGTTTTGGGCCTAAATGTAGCACTTGGGCAAGTTAAGGGTTAAGAGTGTTATTTGTACTATATAAGGGAGGAGTTGAGAGAAAACTCTCATTTCCCCTCCCCTCTAAAACTCTCTCTCTCTCTCTCTCTCTCTCTCTCTCTCTCTCTCTCTACAAATTCGGAAATTCCCACTAAAAATCCTCTCTCTCTCTACAAATTCCCACTAAAATCTTCAAACACCTCTTGAGATATCCGTAGATCCATCAACTACACCTCGCATTGTCACCATTTGGACTCGTATATCGCGTATTGAAGCTTGACTTGGTGGTTTCGGTGGTGGGGAGCTAGGGATTTTGTGTACAACGCTTGATCAAGGTTCAAGCCCATTGAGATAGGGATTCCTTCTTGTTCTCTAGTACAAATGTGTGTGTAGCATAAATTTCTAACTTGACCACCTCTCCTTTGATTATGTTGAACAAAAACATTTTTCTTAGGGTTTGATTTGAACCCACGTGAATCTTGATCTAGATTGTGTAACCCCTTTGATTTGTTTGAATTTCCCTCTCATTAAGTGTATTTTGGTTGTTGATAAATTAAATTCCTGGGTTTGGGACATGTTTGTTGAATTGGGAAAGATCCCAGTTTTTTCGGTGTGCTCTTTGGTTTTCCCTTCCGGACAGGGTGCCTGACCGTCCGGATGGTTTTGTCAGATTGCTCCCGGGCTTTTTTTTCCGACCCTAATCCTCTCTTGACATTGGTTTGATTCCCAGTTGCGTTGTTTCTTCGTAAAACACGTGACTTTACTTTGGTGACTTGTTATGGTACTTTTAATTCGTGTTATAGACTACAATCGAAGTAAAATCAAAATAATGAATTATGGGTATCCAATCTACAGCTGGCGACTTTATACGATAAACACATGGACACGACCGGATAATGATATGAATAGACACCTAGTTAGTCTGAAGAACAATGAAACTTAATTGAAATGGCATGGTGATAAAGCACTCGGATCACCAATTAGTGTGTCACTAAGAAGGGCCCCCACAAGGGCCATAAGATTTTGAATGAGGGTCCCACGGGGCCCAAAAGACTTAGAATGTAAAGACCCGAAATTTGTGTGAATTTTTTTTTTTCAAATAAAAGTTGTGGAATTAAATGAAATTTATTTTTAAAGTTGGAGGGTGGGTTAATGTGTTATATTATGTGACATTGGGCAAAATAACAGTACACAAGTCATGACTAGAGGGGTGTAGAGTGTAATATTTCAAACTGGCTATAAATAGGAAGAGAGAGAAAATCACTTTCTCCCTCCCCCTAACCCTAGTTGGCCTTCTCTCTCTCTCTCTCTCTCTCTCTCTCTCTCTCTCTCTCTCTCTCTCTCTCTCTCTCTCTCTCTCTCTCTCTCTCTTGATTTCTCAAACCCACACCCAAAATTCACCTTAAATACATGAAACCCTTGTAGAGCTACACTATATGCCACGTGTTCTCACCTTTTGAAGCTCGATTTTGCAGGTAATTACTTGGAGGAGGGTGATTTTTGGTAGAATTCAAGGTTGGAGAGCTAGGGATTTGAGCTCAAGACTTGGAGGAGGTCTAGAAGTGCAAGAGGTAGGGGTTTCTTATACATTTTATCTTGTGTTTGTGGATATATGAGTAGTATAAACCATAGATCTAAATTAGTTCCTTTGATGTTAAAAAATCTCATGTGTTTAGAGTTTTGATTTTGGGTTTTTGTGAAATCCTTGGTTGGATAGTTTAATTCACTTGTTTAGATTGCAATAAATCTCTTTTAGTTGCAATGTGTTGGTTAATGCCTAAAATTTTTGGGTTTGGACGAAAAGTTGAGGGGCTGATGAAAGTATGAAATTTGCCAAAAATATTTCTTAGAGGGGTATTGATACACAATAGTTCTGTCCATTTTTCAAGTTTGCTGAGAGGGCTGGGTATTGATAACCCAGTTTTCAGGTATTGATACCCAGAGGTTTTGTCTGTTTTTCCTGTTGGAGGAGCTGGGTATTGATACCCCAGTTTCCAGGTATTGATATCCAGAGGTTCTGTCCCCTTTTTCTAAAAATTGCTTAGAGCTGGGTATTGATACCCAGGTTTCCTAGTATTGATATGTAAAGGCTTCAAACTTTAAAACATCCTCCCCTGGCCTCCAATAGCGCTTTCGATCTATAACTCTTTGACCATGATCTCCTTGACTTTAAATTAGCTTGATTATCACTAGAAGCATTACTACTTGAGGTTGATGAATATTCTTTGGACACGAATTTTGAATGAAAACGGATAATGTTTGATAAGGACACATGGACACTTGTGGGATTTGTAGATGTTGGGGGGACAATCAAGGGACACATGGATGCTTGCGGGTACGAGAAATATTTGTTCAATACTCATAGGATAATTGGGTGCTTGTGGGGCACGATAGCTATTTGTTGAACACATAAAAACTTGTAGTACACGTGAGTACTTAAGGGACACGGAGAGACACTTGCGAGAATGGTGAGACACGTGGATGCATCGGAAATACTTAGACCTGTGAGTGGATTGTGAGTACTTGTGGAGTCTTTGGACTTGTGGTGTATACTATATTACGAATAGTAGTTGAATATATGCTATTGATTGGCTTGAGTCATCAGATACGTTTCATGAGACTCGAAAGAGGATAATTAATCATACTAGGATAAATGAATGAAAATGAAATGGAGATTAATGGATAGATTGAAAATAAAGGAAGTAAACGGTTATTTGGTTAAAGTGATCCTTGCAGTATGTTAATGATGATTTTGTGTGAGGGTTGTTGGACCCGGTTGAACGTATTTTGAGGAAATACGTGGAGAATGATCGAGTAGCATATAATGATGAACGAATGAGAGAAGTGAACTTGATTTGTGAAAATGGTTGGACCCCACTGTGTAGATTCCAGGAAAACGTGTGAAGTTTTAATAAGTGGTAACACTGTGATTTGTCTTGCGGTTAGAAAGAAGCTCGATGGTGAGTTACTTAAGGCTTGTATTATGGGGATGGGCGTGAATGATATGTCACAAGTTACTACTTGTTATAAGGATGAAATGGAATTCTTGGATCTTTATTTGTGTATGTCAACTTTACATTATGCATCATGTTTGTTATATCTCGTTTATTTATCATGAATGTGTGTATAAAGGGGATCCCTACTCGGCGAAGTGAATGCTCATCCCTAGGGATGGCCATCTTGGTCGACCCGCCCCGATCCAACCTGTCCCCTCCCCGAATGGGTAGGGGATTCGGGGATTTTTTCGGGGATCGGGTAGGGGATGGGGATTATTTTTAAAAAAATTCGGGGATCGGGTCGGGGATGGTATTGTCAATCTTTTACCTGATCTCCTCCCTAATCCCCGCCCCTCCCCGTTCTCCTCCCCTCCTCGACCCTCCCCGCATCCCCATTCATGCATATATATATATATATATATATATATATATATACGACATCTTTCCAATCAGGTATACCTGATGGGCTTCCCATCAGGTACTCCTATTTCCCGATCAAATTTTCACGATCCGAACCGTCCAATGTGTTTAAAAGGTGTTTTTAAGGGTCCCCGTGAAAAATCAGTGAAAAAAAATACCGGGAAGGGCTTGATCCGATAATTTTTCGATAAAAACTGTATATATGCGTTTTTATCGAAAAATGATCGGATCAAGCCCTTCCCGGTATTTTTTTTCACTGATTTTTCAAGAGGACCCTTAAAAACACCTTTTAAACACATTGGACGGTTCGGATCGTGAAAATTTGATCGGGAAATAGGAGAATTGGGGGTCTCCCTGATGGGAAGCCCATCAGGGAGTCCTGATGGGAAGCTCACTGTATATATATATATATATTTATAGGTATAATATAATAAAACCCCGTATTAAAAAACCACAAAGGACTGTCAGCTTGGGAACATAAAAAGGCATGGATTTGCCTTCTGTCGGAAAACATCCACTTTAGTATTCATTTTTACTATTCTTCCGCCCGCATGAAATACTATTCTTCCATCTCTCTCTCTCTCTCTCTCTCTCTCTCTCTCTCTCTCTCTCTCTCTCTCTCTCTCAACCAAACAGAGCTCCATACTCCATAGAGAATAATAGAGCTTCGATCGTCGGTGTAAGTTTCTCCCGAAAAAATTCTGTATGAATTGATGTAAATTTAAAGATTAATTTGTTTGCTTTACTTACCTTTAATCTTACTACTGATTTGTACATGCCATTCAAACCACTTCAACTTTGAAAGGTAATTTAAACCAATTTGAATTGCACATGACTCAAATTGCTTTTATATGCATTTGGGTTTGTTGCATTTGGAATTTGGATTTACCTTTTGCAAGCTTAAGCTTTTGATCATGTCGTATGCTACTTGAAAATTACAACAGAAAAAATTTGAAAAGTGTAGTTAAGGTCCGATTTCCCGTGCGGGGATGGAGGTTAAAAAAAAATTCCTAGTGGGGATCGGGGAGGGGATGGGGCCGGATTGATATAGGTTCAGGGATCGGAGATGGAGGTAGTGGTATCCACCCCCTACCCTCCCCATGTCCATCCCTACTCACCCCTTTGTTGTTTTCAGGTACAAATAAGAAGCATAAGTTGGGATGCTACTGATGCATGGCATGAAAGCATTTTCTTCATCAGTTAAATCTTGACATTTTGGAAATCAAGTTGTACTTTAATTTTCTTTGATTTGAGAAAACAGAAGGATGTGATATCTTTAATACTTTTGAAAATGTTTTTATCTTGGGAACTAGGACCCAATGTAGCTTTTAGATTTTATGTAATGATATAGACGTTGTGAGTTGATTTTGGGTGAATGTAAGTGGATTACTGTAATACTCTGCGAAGGAAATGATTATTTATTTATGTTGAAAATTGAGGGCGTGACATAGAAAGGAAATCTTGGATTACCTAACACCCCAATATTAGTTTAATGAACGAAAGGGAACATGGAAAGCAGCGTAATTTGACGAAGCTGGACACGTGAGTACTTATGGGATACATTGGATACCTACAGATATCTTCGACACTTATGGATACATTGGATACTTACGTGAGGTACGCATGGAATGTTTGTAAGTGAGTTACGTGGTCCCATTTGCCCAAAATGTTTGTAAGTGATTTACGGGGTCCCACTTACAACGAATATTTGTTAATGATCTACGGGGTCACGGAATAATAGTTGGACGATTTTACAAGTTACATGGTACTCGGAATATCCTTTCCCATTAGTACTAAAATCCAAGATTTTGGTATATCCTTCCCCATTAGTACTGAAATCTATTACCCATCTCACTTCTCTTAAGCTCAAAACAACACCATTCATCGAACAAATTATGCATGTTTGGATAGTCCACACTTGGATGGTTAGAAGGTTGAACAAAATTGACAAAACTCTTTATGATTTACTAGCTACAAATTTAACATGTTCCTCTAACTTACTCCTAAACTTACTACTTTCCTTGTTCCAAATTGATGGCCAATTTTTTAAGTAGAGATACAATAAATGCATTCATACTTTAAAAAGATACATTGATCTTTTACCATTCTCTTACATTTCAAATATTGAATGAAATCATTGGTATTGCTAAATGAATTATTTTGCGAGATTGAATACATTTTGTTTTTTGACATTTCAAAGATAACTGACAATTTAGAACATTCCAAAGTAATATAAAGAACGAACAATTTGCAACAGAGAGAGTTAACTTATAGTACATAATGGATGCTCTTAGCTCGTTAACTTATGTGAGCGTGTAAATGTAATTTGTTCACACCTTGGGTCCTTGAGTAGATTTGAAGGATTGAAAACATGAGTCACAAGAACATTAAAAAAACGCTAAAATAAGAATTTTCAAGACCAATCTCCAAGATATTCTTCCCAGAGCTACGCACGCCTTTGCATGTTACTAACAAAGAAAAAGAACCCTTAAAAGAAGTCAAAAAAACATTAGAATAATAACCAAATCAACTTTGAATTTTGCTTTCCCCTTTCCTTCTTTTCCTTTTCCTGTAAAATTACCATTGACACACCAAAATCCAACATCCACCGTTATCGCCTTTGCCCCACTCCTCATCTCTCTCTCTCTCTCTCTCTCTCTCTCTCTTAAACCTATCCTTCCAAGAATCCCTCTCTCACACTCTGCAAAAAATTGCAACTCCATTAATGGGCTACCTCTCTTGCAATGCAGATTCCTCAATCGCAACTTGCGATCCCTCCAATTGGGAATTACACAGAAAATCCAAATCCATTCACAAAAAACCCTTCAATATCACTCATTTCTCCTACTCCGACCTCGAATCCGCCACCGACTCCTTCTCCGCCACCAACTTCCTCGGCAAAGGCAGCCACGGCTCCGTCTTCAAAGCCTCCCTCTGCGACGGCCACCTCATCGCCGCCGTCAAAAAAACCACCGCCCCCACCACCGTAGACAACGAGATCGAGATCCTCTCACGCGTCCGGAGCCCGCGCCTCGTCAATATACTTGGCTTCACTTCGGATTCCATTGGACGAAAACTAATCGTGGTCGAGTACATGCCAAACGGGTCCTTGTACGATATCCTCCACACCAATTCCAAACCCCCGGCCTGGTCGACCCGAGTCCGCTTCGCTTTACAAGTTGCCAAAGCGGTTCAGCTACTCCACTTATCGAACCCGCCCGTTATTCACCGTGACATAAAGTCGTCTAACGTTTTAATCGACGGCGAAAACAACGCTCGGCTCGGCGACTTCGGCTTGGCTCTGAGGGGACACGTGGAGGACGTTAAGATAAAGTGCACGCCGCCAGCTGGGACGATGGGGTATTTGGACCCGGGCTATCTTGCGCCAGGTGATCTCAGCGCCAAGTCCGACGTGTTCAGTTTTGGAATACTTTTACTGGAGGTCATAAGCGGGCGTAAGGCGATTGACATGAAGTATTCTCCGCCGTCGGTGGTGGATTGGGCTGCGCCGCTGATTAGGGGCGGCGAGTATGAGGCTGTTTGTGACGTGAGGATCGGGGCGCCGGAGGATGCGGTTGTGATGCGGCGGCTGGCGGTGGTGGCGGCGAGGTGTGTCAGGTCGACGGCGGAGAAGCGGCCTGAGATGGCGGAAGTGGTGGAGTGTTTGAAAGCTGTGTGTAAAAGAGTGTCGTCGCCGATTTGGAATAACTTCGGGCGGCGCGTGGGGATGGGCGCGTGTAATTCATCGCAGTCGGTGGCTAAATACGAGCCGTTGGATGAGAGTTACAAGGAGATCGTGAAGACGACGACGACGACGATGACGAGGGTTGGGATTAGGAGGAATGGGAAGGTATCTAGTGAACCATCGAGGGAAGTTGATGGTTTGAATAATAAAGATCAGGTGGGACGGTCTAGATCTGTGGGGTCAGGTCGTGAGATTAGATTGGGACCGTTGGATTCGAATTTAGGCGGTGATAAGCAGTTGGGAGGGGTGAGGGGTAGGAGGTTGGGATCGGGTGTGAAGGTGCCTACGGTGCGGCTCAGTACGTCGAGGTCAATGGGAATTTTACAAAGCTCAAAGTTGGTGAACGACAATGGGTTTGTGGTGCAATTTGTGAAGAATCCTAATGGTAAGGAAAAGGAGGATGCCAAATTGTTAGTAATAAATTCAGAGAAAAGAAGCCCACAATGAGAGGTGATTTGACGAGACAAATATGCTGCCAACTGGGATTCTCTAATCTCAACACTTCTCGAGAAAAATTTGGGTGCAAAAAGAGTACGGCTGAACACATATTTCGGTTGTCCAAAAATATTTCGGACGGTCCAGACTTTTCTCTTCCCGTCTCTCTCTCTCTCTCTCTCTCTCTCAAATTTGGACCATCTAAAACACTTTTGGATTAACGGTTGACATGCGAGCTGCGTGCCGGCACACGAGTTTTTCTCTTTCTTTGTTGTAATGAATGGACAGTTGTACAATTATATTTTGAATCTCTTGTTCTCAACTGTTAATGTAATCAGAAAAAGTTGCATAGAGTTTTTTTTTTTTAACATAATGAGTCCAGATCGATTTACGTGAACTTAAAATTTATTTCGGACGAATCGCCGTGGTTACAAGTGTTATTTGCTGGCAATCAGAGTCGAAACGTAAGCTCGGGGTCATAAGCCATTTACTTTGGTGTTATGTTTCCACCCGATCAAGGTCGTATGTTGACCATGAATACTTAGTGCAAAAATCCTGACCAAATTCATTGAGTGGTTTTTCCCTGTGTAAGTCTCACGGGAAGGGTTTCAGTCAAATGGTGGTGTACCCATATCATTTTCTGAGCACTAATGCTTGGAAATTTTGGATCCGAACTGATGAAACGATGAACCTAGGTTTAAATTGAAGGAATAACATCGACAATCTAATACAGTGACTCTTTTTGTACTATTTTGATAACTTAGGAGTCCAGTCCAGTTTACCACAACTTGAATCAATTCCACCTTCTACAAGCATGGTTCCCTAATTAAAGCTAGGGCAAGTCCCTTATTGTTAGTCCCATACTCTCTCTTGCCATTTTTCCTATCAAAAAACCAACTACTTCCGTGTATGATTTTTTGAATTTTTTTGAACCATATGAAAGATCTCGATTAGTACTATAATTCGGTGTGAAAAATTCAAAATATTATACACGGACGTACTTAATTTTTTTATTTGAAAAATGGCACGACTTTTCGTGAGGGACTAACAATTAGGACCGGAGTGAGTATCTAAAAGAAGTTAATCATATTTACAAGGTTTTGACATTTAAATCTTAAAAGGAAACAAACCCCTAAGTCTCATCGGCCTATTAACACTATCTTCTATGCAGTCAGTGGGTTCCGTTCAACTGTAATTGTCTAAAATGGTGGTTATAAATTAATTCTTGCTGAATTCCAAAAGCTTTGAATGCAGAGAAAGTTATAGGATTCTTCAACTGAATGGCTATATCCTCAATTAGGTTAAACACTAGCTTCCAAGGATTCCGACACTTGTTATCAATGCCTTTGGATGTGTTAGATATGATCTTTATGGTTTGTGTTTGTCCGTTTACCAAAAGTGGAGCTGAGGATGGGCTGTTGGGGTTGCCCCCCACGTGTGGTCCTTGCTTAATTTATAGGACAGATTCGGTGGTTTTGTCGCTGCCAATATAAGGAATCGGGGGTAAGGATTGGCCATTTTGTCCGATCCGTTCAAATCTAATTTGATTCCCGCTTGGAACGAATCGGCAATTTAGAGATCTGTTTGAAGATTGGATGAAATATGGAAATTTTTTTTTGAAAATTTCGGGGATTGGGTAGGGGGTGGAGACAAGCATATCTCCACCCCGAATCCCTTCCCGATCCATCCTCGCCCCGCTCCGTCCCTGATTTCCGAGACTCATGGGTCTATTTATGGGTAATGGAACTTTGGGGTCTCACTAAATTTTCTCCAAACATATAGGGGTCTCAATACACTTCTATTTAAGTTTTCTTCCCATTTGTTAAAATCTTGGTTGATTTTAGCAAAGGGAAAATTATCGAAATGGTCCCTGTAGTTTCACCCGAGTCTCGATTTAGTCCCTCTAGTTTCAATTGCACTCCAACGAACCCTGTAGTTTCAATTTTGGTCGATTTTGGTCCAATTGATAACGTCCGTTTGCAAAGTTGACGGAAAATTCATTTTGGGGCTTTTTTTAGGGGTAAACATGACTTTTCGCCCACCCTTGTTTTTCCCCAATTTGTTGTGTATTTCCTTGGAGCAAAAATGGAGTAAAGCTACACCAGAGACAAAAAAAAAAAAAAAAAAATTCCATTTTGTAAAAAAAAAACCCCTCTCTCTCACGCATCAATTGAAGATCCAAGATTGAATTGAAGGTCAGCCACCACTAGCTATTTTTGGTTCTCCTCTATAATGGGTTTTGTTTTGGGGGGTTAAACTCATTTCTAATAGTAGATACATACATACATACTTAGATACATACATACAACCTCCCAACTTCTGTCAAACCCCAGCACCATGTCAGAGATGGCACAACCAGAAATGTTCAAAACCCCAAACCAAAGAAAATGAAATTTCCAAGACAAAAAAAATCTGGCTATTTATGTTATTGTTCTCTATAGAAGAGGAGATTATATTGAATTAGAAGCCATGGACGATCTGAGAGCACTTATTCTTGATCCAACGCATGCCATTCCTGATTGAAGCCTTAACCTTCCCTTCAATAACATACGATTTATACTTTGCTATTCGCTTCCGTCTCTTCATCTCGCCATCTGTGAATCCCCACGGCTTCGCTGCCACTGACGCTGGCAGTGCTCCGACTCAACCGAGTCACCCAAAACGGTATTGGAGGCAGATCGGACTGATACATCTGGTTCGCCGTGTTGAAGTTCTTCCCGCTCACAACCTCCAGTCGCCGTTCACTGCCACCGCCGCTGTACCCGAAACTTGGTCTGCCCTCCTCCATTCCCTACTGGAACGAGGGCAAAGAGAGAAAATTACTGCGAACTGGTAATAACACTCGAAACTCGATCAAGATTTCTAGATTATCCAAACGACAGGAAGTATATATAGGTGGGTATAAAGTAGTTCTTTAATTACTAGCTATAAATTGAGATTTTCAATGATAATGAACTCTGTTTTTTTTTTTTAATGAGCATATGAGTATAAGGGGATCCAGGACAGAAGTGATGATATGCTCATTTTTTAGATTAAACCCATCGACAAAGTGACCGGAAGATGTGGGGATTTTTCAATTGAATTTATGAGCGGCTAAAAGATTTAAGAGAGAGAGAGAGAGAGAGAGAGAGAGAGAGAGAGAGAGAGAGAGAGAGAGAGAGAGAGGTGTCGTGCAGCAATTGGGGCACCTGGTTTTTGCTAATTTAGGGTTAGGGTTAGGGTTACAAATTGGGGAAGAAGAAGGGTGGGCGAAAAGTCATGTTTACCCCTAAAAAAAGCCCCAAAATGAATTTTCCGTCAACTTTGCAAACGGACGTTATCAATTGGACCAAAATCGACCAAAATCGAAACTACAGGGTTCGTTGGAGTGCAATTGAAACTAGAGGGACTAAATCGAGACTCAGGTGAAACTACAGGGACCATTTCGATAATTTTCCCTTTAGCAAATGGGTTGTTTTTATCATTTGGCAAATACACCTTAAGCTTTTTGCTTCAATTCTCTATATCGTTATAAATGTCAACAAATTTTAGAAGCTTTTGTGTGAAATTAAGAAACTTTTAATTGTGTAATGCATCCTTCAAAGAATCCTTTCAAAGTGCATTTTTTTTAATCCTTGAATTCTCGTGGGGATCCCCATTCCCCATTTGGAGTGGAGATGGAGGATGAAAAAATAAAGCCCCGTTGGAGATCGGGGCGGGGATGGAGATGGGGAAGGAGTTCGGTGATCGGGGATTCAAAGTTCTATCCATCCCCGATCCGTCCCCATGCCCAGCCCTAAGTCGGAGATCTTATAATTGACTTGTTTTTATCTATGAGCGGCTAGATTTCTAGACTATGGTTGAGGATGAAACCTAATATTTAGCAGTAAGTACTTACAGATTTTTAGTCATTTTCCTCATGTTTGGTTTAATCGTATAATTGTTCTTATCTTATTTTAATTAAATTAGTAATTTTGGATATGGATTCAATCATGTTTTTTTCCATGAATTGAGATTGCTAGCTAATTAATCAGCCCTGTTATGTAGCTTTTGATTTCAAGTACTGAATATCTTTTGTGATTTGTTTGCGAATGGATACATATGATTTTTTGGTCTTGAACATTAAGGCGAGGAAGAGCATACACAAGTTAATTTCATCAAACGGTTTTAACGATAATATTTTTCACGGTAAAAGAGTTTAGCCACCAAATTACTGTGAAGAAGAGTAAGTGTGAATTGAAACCTTGGTCACTTTTCCCCGTTATCAGGTTCATTCAATTGTAAATTTTACTTAGTTGTTTTCACTATTGCTTATTATCAACTTGCGAAGAAAAAAAAAAGGAACAATGTGGGGTGAGTTTCCGAATGAATTTTATCTAGATTTTATCAAAATCTGATAAAATCAAGCCTTGATTTTATCCATTCGTGCAGAGAGTTGATAAAATCTTAGATTTTTTAATGCAAAAATCTAAGATTTTATCAACTCTGCTCACGAATGGATAAAATCAAAGGCTTGATTTTATCAGATTTTGATAAAATCCATTCGGAAACTCACCCTGAAATACCAAAAACCATAGCAAATGACATCTCCCATTTATTATATGCCAAGACACCACGGCAGCCACCAACAAGAAACTACAGGAAAACACAAACACAAAAAAGAAAACTCCCAAAGCTAAGCCAAAGAGAGAGTTTTTTTGAGGTCAGCTTCAATCATTTCCTTTAAGATTGCCTCATCCCCTAGAAGAAGGTGAACATCGAGGATTTTCTCCGTGATTTTAAAGGCTAAGATTTGTTCCTCCACTCTTTTCTCAAAGCTACCAATTTCCTCTTGAGTCAAATGCATGGGAAGAGACTGACTGCTTCTTCTAAAATTCTTCGAACCCAACTTCAAAAGATTAAATCTCCCTAAGGGGATAGATTTCCTACGAGCTCCTTTAGGTTCCCAGGTTGCATCTTTAGGCACGCTATTAGTCGACTGAACCAAAACAAATGTCTGCAGCCTGTTGTGTTTCTTGACCAATTTCCTATCTAAAACTGCCACAAGTTCCACATGTAACTGACCCCCACCAGTCATGATCGGTAAAGAAGAAGACACGCCAGAAACAAATCCAAGCTTTTTCTTGAGATTGGAAACATGGAAAACAAGACGAACTTTGGAATCAAAGGGTAAGTCCAGCTTGTACGCTACTGGCCTAATCTTTTTGTAGCACCTGAAAAGGTCCAAAAAACTTGGGAGATAACTTGTTATTGGTTCTTCTGGGTACAGAGAATTGACGATAAGGTTGAAGCTTGAGATAGACCCAATTCCCAACATTCAAAGTTCTCTCACTCTGTTGTTTGTCCACCATCTGTTTCATTCTATTTTGGGACTGAACCAAATGATTTTTCAAAATACCCAACATTGTTTTTCGATCTTGCAAGCTAGAATCAACAGCCACAACTGAGGTTGAACCAGATATATAATTTTGTAAACTTGGTGGAGGTTGCGCATAAACTGCTTCATATGGAGTGATACCAGTGGAAATATGGTAAGTGGTGTTATACCACCATTCTGCCAAAGGCAGCCGTAAAGACCTGCAAATTTTTATGTTAAATAAAATAAAGATGTGGAATATGATATTTTTTTTAGCTACGTGGGTGATACTAGCTTACCTATTGCAGTTGTGGGACTCAAATTAATCCGATGATGTCATTCAGGATCGTATCGTAATACGTGTCCAACTTTTGAGATTTTTCTAGACGATTCTGGGCACACGGTAATGTTGCCCGTGATTTTCTAAGTCAGCACGAATATGTTGGTATTTTTCTGAAATCAAAACCTGGACAGTTAGAACACCGCGCAGAGTAAATTATACTGCTTTAGCCTCCCTCGATTTTTGTGAAAGCATGCCGACACCCTTTTTCCCCCATGTGACCTTGGTTCCCCCCCACTTTCCCTTTATTCTCTGGAAAAGAAATCAGAGGAGAAAAAAAAGAAAAGAAGAAGAGAAGAAGAAGAAGAGAGAGAGAGTCCGGCCGCCCAAGTCCGGTCTGCACCTCGTGGGATCATCACCTCCATCTCCCAAGCTTCATCTCCACACAAAACAATAGCTTTTGATTTGAAGTTTGGTGTATCGGTTGAAATTACGCGTGAGATGCGTCACAGACACATGAAAGCTTGGAGCTTGAGTTTCGGAAGTTGGGATTTTGCTCAAAACCCAGTCAAGTATGGATTTCTCTCCTCTCTCCATATATTTATGTGTTTAGATCATAAATCTCCAATTTCTAAACTCGATTTTCGGATATATTGATGTGCTGCGAAATTTTTAGCTTTTGCTCATGAATTCGGGATTTTGGGTGAAACTTCTAACTAAGGGTTGAATGTTTGATTATGTTAGAATGTTTATCCGTATAAATCTTGAACCTAGTTGACTGGTGGAGGAAAACCATGATTTGGGTAAAGTTAAGGTTTATGGTTTGAATCGAAATTGGGGCTTTGGTGATACTTATGCTTATGCTTCTAATTACTTTCATAATAATGAAATTGGGATATTTAGAAGTGTATTTGAGGTACGGATTGATGGAAATACTTATGGGTTTGACCCGTGGTGAAATTATGGAAATGCCTTGACTAAATGAGTTCAGGTACGACTTGATAATTAGTTGAGTTCTTGGCAGTGGAACAGTTTGTGGGGTGTCTTGTGTCAAATCCTCTGGTTTCTTTCACTCCTTAATTGAGTTGTTATGTTCATGGTGTGATTCGTTGTGTGTTGTTTGTTCTGTGTTATTTATTGTGTGTTGTGCGTTGTGGATTGTTCCTTATATTCCCTAGTTGATTTGATTATGTTCATGGAGTAGGGAGTTGCGTGGTTATGTTGAAAAACTATTGTATTTGTGTGTGTTGATGGTGATATGGAAACATATGTGCATTGAGAGGTACGAGATTGAAATGGATGGACTTATATGAGAAGTAAATGGTTGAATGTTAGAGAAGAGACTGGGAAAATTCCGTGGTGATCCTAAGGGTGGTGTTGAAATTGAAATTAAATGATACAGAGTACTTCCGATCAGTTTGAGATTTTCAAGTGCTTTTTTTTTTTTGTGTGTATATGTGGTGTCGTGTGTGCGCGAGGGTGTGTGTGTGTGTATATGTGTATGTGTATGTATGTGTGTGACGAGACGTGTATTTAAAGGAAGAAGGACTTTTAAAATCAATCTTGTGCATTGTAAATTTACTCACTTGCATTGTGCACCACATACATATATTGAGTTTGTGTTAGAGATTTCTCCTACTGGGCTAGTGTAGCTCAACCTATAAATTTTCGGGTATTCACTGACGAGCATGGCGTGCAGTGCATTGGGAGTGCATGAAATCTTTTGAACGCATGCATTGGAAGAGTTACCATTTTATCTCATGAATTTTATTTTCGGAAGATAAAGTTTTAGTTCTATTCTTTTCTATTATCTTTGACTTTGGAAAATGTAATAACTTTATGTATTAGATACTGGTTTTCATATGGAATATGGGGACTCAACTAGACATTGCGTGTTGAATTTGAATATTTATAAATGAAATTAGATTTATTATTATCTGAGAAAAGTATGTTTAAATATGTTGAAAAACGAGGGCGTGACAACTTGGTATCAGAGCATTAGGTTCGAAAACCTATGAAACGTGGGGAGACTTGAAGTCTCGGGGCTGAAATCATTGCATCATTTTCACATGAAAGACATTGTTTTCACAAACATTGTGTGCTTGCATGGGTGACATACATCTACGTGGCATCGCATTTATGATTTTGTAGGGTGGTATAGTTTTGTTGAGCCCTGTTGAATATATTTATAGCCTAGAGGTAATTGAATAAATGTAGACACTTGATGAACGAGTGTTATAAAACACCAATTGGACTTATACGAAGGGTTAATGTGAGTTGATGGGCACACTTTTGAATGAAATAGAAGAACACGTGATGATTATGAAAGTGAAGGAGCAAATGATTGTTTGAGGATAGATGAGTGCGAGCACATTAGCATAGTATTACGCCTTAAAAGCGTTGGTTACGCCGTGAAAGCGTTGGTTATTATTATTACCCGTGTATCGGGGCATGGGTGCACGGAGCCCGTGACATCCGGCAAAGGGATAAACTCCATGTGTATATTATTACTCGTGTATCGGGGCATGGGTGCACGGAGCCCGTGAAATCCGGCAGAGGGATAAACTCCCTATATATTATTACCCGTGTATCGGGGCATGGGTGCACGGAGCCCGTGAAATCTGGCAGAGGGATAAACTCCATGTATATATTACTACCTGTGTAGCGGGCCATGGGTGAACGAAGCCCACGAAATCCGGCAAAGGTACTAACTCCCTATATATATATATATTACTACCCGTGTAGCGGGTCATGGGTGAACGGAACCTATGAAATCCGGCAGAGGGACGAACTCCCTATACATATGATTGATGGACTTAGTGGATAAGTCGTGAATGTAGAAATAAGTGAAAGATGTGATAGATTTGATTATTGTGACACTTGATACATATGTGACAACGCTGGGGTACTTAATTGAGTTAATGAGAAAGAAAGACTTGAAATGTGATAATAGTGGAGTTCGGATACGTGAGGCACACTTAGTGAAACTTCTATGTGAATGTGGGTGTGTACTTGGACAGGATTTGGGGAACACAGACGAGGGTGAACTAGGACAAAGCTAGAGACATAGGTGGGCGTATACAAGAACTTGTTAACAACGTGTTGAAATATTCGCTGGTCATTACAGAAAATAAATGTGTTCTGTATGCTCGATATAGATTGCGTTATTTGAATTTCCTTCCTATGGATTTGTGACTATTGGAGTAATTACTGTGTGATGTACGTGTGTTTTTTTGGATCGAAATCTCGTAGTGGTTGGGTTATAATTAATGTCGTGTTGACGCCCCACATCTATGTCTATTCGTGCATGAGTTCATGGTTTATGGTGTATAAAATTTCGAGGACGAAATTTCTTTAAGGGGGGTAGATTGTAAAGACCGGCAAATTTTTATGTTAAATAAAATAAAGATGTGGAATATGATATTTTTTTTAGCTACGTGGGTGATACTAGCTTACCTATTGCAGTTGTGGGACTCAAATTAATCCGATGATGTCATTCGGGATCGTATCGTAATACGTGTCCAACTTTTGAGATTTTTCTAGACGATTCTGGGCACACGGTAATGTTGCCCGCAATTTTCTAAGTCAGCACGAATATTTTGGTATTTTTCTGAAATCGAAACCTGGACAGTTAGAACACCGCGCAGAGTAAATTATACTGCTTTAGCCTCCCTTGATTTTTGGGAGAGCATGCCGACACCCTTTTTCCCCCATGTGACCTTGGTTCCCCCCCACTTTCCCTTTATTCTCTAGAAAAGAAATCAGAGGAGAAAAGAAAGAAAAGAAGAAGAGAAGAAGAAGAAGAGAGAGAGAGTCTGGCCGCCCAAGTCCGGTCTGCACCTCGTGGGATCATCACCTCCATCTCCCAAGCTTCATCTCCACACAAAACAGTAGCTTTTGATTTGAAGTTGGTGTATCGGCTGAAATTATGCGTGAGATGCGTCACGAACACATGAAAGCTTGGAGCTTGAGTTTCGGAAGTTGGGATTTTGCTCAAAACCCAATCAAGTATGGATTTCTCTCCTCTCTCCATATATTTATGTGTTTAGATCATAAATCTCCAATTTCTAAACTCGATTTTCGGATATATTGATGTACTGCGAAATTTTTAGCTTTTGCTCATGAATTCGGAATTTTGGGTGAAACTTCTAACTAAGGGTTGAATGTTTGATTATGTTAGAATGTTTATCCGTATAAATCTTGAACCTAGTTGACTGGTGGAGGAAAACCATGATTTGGGTAAAGTTAAGGTTTATGGTTTGAATCGAAATTGGGGCTTTGGTGATACTTATGCTTATGCTTCTAATTACTTTCATAATAATGAAATTGGGATATTTAGAAGTGTATTTGAGGTACGGATTGATGGAAATACTTATGGGTTTGACCTGTGGTGAAATTATGGAAATGCCTTGACTAAATGAGTTCAGGTACGACTTGATAAGTTGAGTTCTTGGCAGTGGAACTGTTTGTGGGGTGTCTTGTGTTAAATCCTCTGGTTTCTTTCACTCCTTAATTGAGTTGTTATGTTCATGGTGTGATTCGTTGTGTGTTGTCTGTTCTGTGTTATGTGGTGTCGTGTGTGTGCGAGGGTGTGTGTGTGTGTATATGTGTATGTGTATGTATGTGTGTGACGAGACGTGTATTTAAAGGAAGAAGGACTTTTAAAATCAATCTTATGCATTGTAAATTTACTCACTTGCATTGTGCACCACATACATATATTGAGTTTGTGTTAGAGATTTCTCCCACTGGGCTAGTGTAGCTCAACCTATAAATTTTCAGGTATTCACTGACGAGCATGGCATGCAGTGCATTGGGAGTGCATGAAATCTTTTGAACGCATGCATTGGAAGAGTTACCATTTTATCTCATGAATTTTATTTTCGGAAGATAAAGTTTTAGTTCTATTCTTTTCTATTATCTTTGACTTTGGAAAATGTAATAACTTCATGTATTAGATACTGGTTTTCATATGGAATATGGGGACTCAACTAGACATTGCGTGTTGAATTTGAATATTTATAAATGAAATTAGATTTATTATTATCTGAGAAAAGTATGTTTAAATATGTTGAAAATCGAGGGCGTGACAGCAGCCAATTAACCCATGCCTTAGGCCTATCCCCACCATACACCTTAGATAGTTTTCAAGGCACCTATTGATGACTTCAGTTTGACCATCCGTCTAAGAGTGATAAGAGGAGCTGGGGCATAGTTCTGTACCCTGAAGTTGAAAAAGTTCCCGCCAAAACTTGCTAGTGAAAATAGGGTCCCTATCCGATACAATAGAAGTGGGCCTACGATGGAGTCTAAACATTGTATCTTGAAAAGCTTGAGCCACCTCAATAGCTTAGTAGGGATGAGATAATGCCATAAAATGGGCCGCTTTGCTCAACCTATCAACTACCACGAAAATGACTAACTTGCCACCAGAATTTGGCAATCCCTCCTTAGCATATTGTGTAGTTTGTGATTGTTTTCTACGATGTCGATAACAAAATTTTCTCTTCAATAGAGTTGATCAGCGACCACTGAACTTTGAAAATTTCTTGAAAACCACTATTTTTAACTATGCAGTTGAGTTTGATCTCCCATATGCAAGGAAACTTGAGTTCACTAGCATTGGCAGATCAACAGGGGAATGAGGGGTTTTCCTTTCATCGGCCTTTATTTGCATATGTACTGTGCTGAAGTAACCAGAAATAGTAACGTGAAATATCTTATTATACATGGGCTACTAGCAGCTAGGACTATTTGAATTGCATTAAACCTTAAACTATGACAGTCAAAATGTGTCATGAAACACAAAAGATGACGGTTTTAAAACTGTCATCTTTGGAGGTGACATTAAAAGTCTAGATTTGTTATGATAGTAAAAAAACTTCGTTGAAACATATAAGATGACGGTGTAAACCTGTCATCTTTGCAATAAGATGACGGTGTAAAGCTGTCATCTCTACAATCAACGATGACGGTTTTAAATTGTCATCTTATCTATCCTCCATTCTTAAAATAAAAAAAAATTCTAATTCTAGTCCGAACATGTGGATCTCGTGTGGCCGCCCTCGCATGACTGGAGTGGCGCTTGTGTGGCGCCTACGTAGCACTTGTGTCGTGGGCTAATATTTGCTTGTCCCAGAACTCGAACTCAAGACGTTGATTTCGTCTCGCGCGTGTATATTACCAACTGTGCTAGCACGCTTGTTGTTGACAAAAGACCAACAAAAATATTTATACTATATTTTCGGAAAATTTTAAGCTGAGTACTTTTTATGTCAGTTTTAGATTTAAAATGTTACCTTAGACATTGAAAATATAAGATAATGGTTTTAAACTGTCATCTTATATGTTTAATGACAGTTTTTTACTGTCATCTTTTATGATCAGCTTCAATGTCGGTTTTAATTAAAATTGACATTAAAAGGGCCTAGTTTCAATGTCGCTTTTAAGGAAAATTGACATTAAAAGGTTTTTTTATACGGGCTTCTGGAAGCGCCTTGTTTTAATGTCAGTTCTAAGTAAAAACTGACATTAAAGAAATAGATAATGATGTCACTTTTATTCTAATCCATCATATTATATCGCAAAGATAACAGTTTTTAGGATAGATTGACATCAAAACTCTATCTTCATATTTTCGATGACAGTTTTACAAAAACTGTTATTGTTTCAATTTTTGGTGTGTCATCTTTAACCATTTTTGTAAGATGTTGAGAAGAACTGAAAGTTGAAAGATTTCCAAGATCTATCTTACTGTTTTCGGTGTGAAGCCCAGAACAGGAAAGCACATTATTTTCGAGCATGTTTTGAACGGAAATTTGGTTTATGCATTGTATCAAACAGTTACCATGCGATCTAACTACAGATTTCAGAGAAGTGCTTACAGTATTGCGGGTGGGGGTCTGGCAAATTGACAAATCCTAAGCTTGAATGTTGTGTTTGTTTACTAGTGTTGGGTTTGCAAATCATGTTAGACTCGCGTTTTTATGCCCAACTAAGACTTCACTTTTTATGCATGTTTGTTACAATTGAGACTCCAATATCGTATAAGCCAATAAAAGGTAAGATTTGTCATCATAACCAATTATAGTTTATTTGGAAAATACTCTACATGAAAGAGTCTTTGCAGATAATGAGTCTTTTATAATTATCTATAAGGCCCTCTCGTCTCCTCTATAAAAGGATAGAATATTCACCCCTTATACAACGGTTTTTCCATCAATTAAATTATTCTGTAAGGTTAAAGATAGAAGAAGGTGAGCCAAGAATTGTGTTTCTAATTAAGGGGATTGTTCCTTCTAATCTCGATGGCCATCAAGGTACGTTTATTTTATCATTCTTGGGATGTGTTGAATTCAAGATCCTATTATATTTGTTTTCTGCATGATAGTTTAAATACAAATATAATTTTTACACTTGATATCATAGCTTAGGTTTTCTGAATCAAAACATCTTGGGTTGTTAGTTAGTCAAGGTGCACGTGTTTGGTAGCAGTGGATTTTATTGACAAAATTGCACAAGATTGATATGCAGTCTATTGGAAAGATTGGAGCGAAATGGAAAGCTTTTCTACCACCAAGAAAATCTTCCTCAAACAAGGAAGGAATATTGGCAAGGAATTGGCAATACAAATGCATGTGATTCTCAGCCTTCTCTATGGTATGATTAGGCAAATCAATTATGGTGAGATTCTTTATGGGAAGATTAGGCAATCAGTGTGAGAGAGATTCTACAGATTCTGTCTCACGGTTGGAGGAATGGCTCGAGCCATTTTTGCTGGTGGTAAAATATCTATAAATTAACGTGCGTGGCTGACAGAAAGAGTTACGGCTTTTGGAGAGCAACTACTGATTTGAGAGAAAAAGAATACAGTGTGGGTCTTGGAGTTTTATTGTTCAATACACTTTCAAGTTATCTCCAAGATGTCTTCATCATCATCAATCTTTAGGATTAAGGTTCATCCGGTGGATTTCCGGAAGAGTAAATTGGAAGGCTCGAGGATTCGAGGCGACGACAGTCAAGTGCTTGGTGCGATGAGCGTGGATTCGGCAACTGCTTCTTGGGTCAATTGAAAGGAGTTTCAATTGTAAGTATAGGACGGTTGTAATCGCACAATGATATTTTTAGTACTTGATTCCTTTCCGTGGTTTTTTCCCATATAGGGTTTTTCCACGTATATTTGGTGTTCTTCGTATTCGTTGTTTCATTACCTACTTATTATTTTGTGTTGTTTATTTTGGCACTCAAGTAGGTATTTCAATTGGTATCAGAGCCAAGTCGCTCGTTATTAAGAAGTTGGTTCTTGAGTGGATCCTTATTTTTTTTTAACATAAATACGAATATGAATCACCCGCCAATCGTACCCCGATTCTTGATAGCGAGAATTTTGATTATTGGAAGTCAAGAATTAGGGCCATCATGGGTTCTGTCGATGAAGAAATATGGAATTCTTGTGTTAGAGGTTATACACACCCCACTAATACTGTAGGAAATTCGCAAGTGAGAAAAAGTAATACTGAGTTGTCTCCTACTGAAAAGGTAGAATTACAGGCTAATAATCGGGCTTTAGATATCTTATTTGGTGTTGTAGACGTTATAGAACATCGAAAAATTATGAATTGTGAGATTGCTAAGGAAGCCTGGGATATATTAGTCACCTGTCACGAGAGTACGAAAACTGTTAAGCAGTCTAAACTCCAAAGACTTACTACTGAGTTCTAAATGATTAGAATGAAAGAAGATGAGACTTTCAACCAGTTCTACTCGAAATTGATTCACATTGTCAATAGTTGTGAGACTCTTGGTGAGCCTATCGATTCCTTTAGAGTTATAAAAAAGATTTTGAGGTCTTTATCTAAAAGGTTTAAAACTGAAGTTACTATGTTAGAAGGGAAGCGTAAACTTTCTGAAAAATCTATTGAGGAGATTGTTGGCATTCTTCAAACGTATGAAGCTGACATCCTACAATTTGAATCTATTGAACAAAAAACAAAACCTTCGACGAAGCTGATTGTTTTTCAAATACTCAAAATGATTCAAAAGATTCTGATTGTGAGGATGATTACGATCTAGAAGCTATGGCTTTATTCAATAAAAATTTTAAGCAATTTTTTAAAAAGAATAGGGCTAACACAGGTTCTGATTTTAAAACAATGAATAACAAAGGAAAAAATAGTTTTTCTACTAGAAAAGATAAAAGGAGAGAAAAAGGGACACCTTCAGGGCCCAAGTGCTATGAATGTCAAGGATTTGGTCATTTGGCACATGAATGTGCAAATAAATTGAAAAAGAAAATGAACATCAAAGCCAATATAACGTGGGATGATAGAGAATCGGACCAATCCGAAGAAGAGGAGCATATTTCAAACTTTAGAGCTTTCTGGGCCTCCTTACAATCTCATGGTACTGAATGTGACTCCTCATATGATAGTAGTAATGAAGGAGTTGATGAGGATGAAAGCATGCCTGAGTTAGGGAGAAATATGATATATTATACAAGGAAAGTTTGAAAATTAACAAAATGAATTTCAAGCTCGCTGAAAATTTTAAAAAGTGTAAACTGGAGTTAGTAACAGCCGAAAAGCAGGTAGAGGAACTACAAAGTTTTGTGAACAACATAATAGATGAAAGAGATCATTTTAAGAAGGAGGTTACAGTTCTTCAAGACAAAAACAAAGCCGAGTCTGAGGCGAATACCATGCTAATTGATAAAATTAGCAATTTACATCTTGAGCTAACCAATGCTAATGACATTCTTAAGCATTTTACAGCAGGTTCCAAGAAGTTAGATGACATCCTTCAGGTTCAAAGGTCATCGAGTGACAAGTCCGGACTTGGTTTTCATGAAGGCTTATCAATGGGACAAAGATGGAGGTAAAACAATATGGGTAAATTCTAAAGAAGTAAATCCGGCACCTGAGAGCAGTAAAACTATTAACACTCCTTTTAATAAGAAGAAATTGAATTCTGTTAGATTTGTTCCAATATGTCATTATTGTAATGCTAAAGGACATATTAGACCAAATTGTTTTCAATTGCACGGATATCCCTCTATTGCCCGCAGTTCTACTCATTACAATATTTTTGACCGTTTTAAAACTGTTAGGAAAAATTAAGCTATTCAAAAATCTCGTTTTAACTCTGTCAAGTGTGCTAATGAAGGGAAACTATGTTAAAAAATAAAATGCAGAAATTTGTTTCCAACAACCAAAGCCAAACGGATAAGGTTAGGACTATTTGGGTTAAAACCTGTGATTTACGCTGCATGGTTATCCATATGGCTTTTAAGGCCCGTAATTCTCACATGTGGTATCTCGATAGTGGGTGTTCTCGTCATATGTCTAGTGATAAATCAGCGTTTTTAGAATTGGAAAAATATGATGGAGGTGTAGTAACTTTTGGGGACGGGAATACTTCTAAGGTTGTAGGAAGTACTATTCATGCTCCTGGTTTAACTCGCTTAGAAAATGTGCTATATTTTGATGGTTTGAAAGCAAACTTATTGAGTATAAGCCAAATGTGTGATTCTAATCATGAGGTGCACTTCTCTAAAAATGACTGCTTCATTTTTATAAACAAGATAATGAGGTCATGCACGGGACACGCACTTCTGATAACTGTTATGGGATTCTTCCTACCAATAATGTAAACTGTCATTCCACTAAAATTCAAGATACTGAACTTTGGCATCAGCGTCTTGGTCATATTAATTATAAAGTTCTATCTGTTCTAACCAAACGTGAACTGATTCGTGGTGTGCCAAAGCTAAGCAATTTGGAAAATCATGCATGCGGACCTTGCCAGCTCGGGAAACAAACTAAAGCTCATCACAAAAAGACTACCACGTTAGCTACTAAAAGGCCTCTCGAACTACTGCATATGGATTTGATGGGACCATCAAGGATTGAAAGCATCGGAGGTAAACGGTATATTTTTGTTATAGTTGATGATTACACTCGGTTCACTTGGGTAAGATTTTTGTGTGAAAAATCTGAAACTTTTTCTATATTTAAACTGTTGGTAAGAAGCTTTCAGAATGAAAAGGGAATGAAAATTGGGTGTATTACCCATATCCAGTCAGACCATGGAAAGGAATTTGAAAATTCTGAGTATGCTACTTTTTGTGATGACCGTGGAATTCGTCACGAGTTTTCAGCTCGTAAAACTCCTCAACAAAATGGAGTTGTTGAGCGTAAAAATCGTTTTATTCAAGAAATGGCACGCGTGATGCTTCATGCTATAAATGTGGCACTTAGATTTTGGGCTGAAGCCGTCCATACTGCATGTTAAGTAATAAACCGTGTGTATCTTCGACCTGACACTATGAATACTCCATATGAGTTGTGATGAGTTGTGGAAAGGTAAAAAACCCAATGTAAAATACTTTAAAACTTTTGGGAGTAAGTGCTAAATTAAGAAAGATAGGAAGAAACTTGGCAAGTTTGATTCCCGTAGTGATGAAGGCATTTTCTTGAAATACTCTGTTGATAGTAGAGCATTTCGTGTCTATAATAAGCGTACCCAAACTGTGATGGAATAAATATCGTGGTTGATGAGAATTTTTCAAATGAGTCTAATACTGATGTCAATAATTAGTATGATTTTACAGTCTCCGCCAATGATCATAGGTCTCTATTTTACTGAACCCTAAAGTGAGAGGCGACGGGCTGTTAGGAGATTAAGGGTGACCGGAACCCTCGTCCGACCTCCACCTCCAGTGACGGTAAAAGCCTGTGGATAAGGGCTGGGGTGAAAGTTATCTGGGCATCTCATCGCTCGAATCGCATGGTGAGGTTTGTAATCTTCAGAAGTTTGGGTTCCTTGAGTTGAAGCTGTAGAGTCCTTTGGGGTTTTCAAGTTCCCATCGCTGGAGCTGTGCGGATTTGGGGATTTGGAGCCAAGTTGAAGGATTATTTGAAGTAGATTTGTTTGGGGTTTAACACTGGCTCTAATGACGTCGGTGAGGAAATCAAGGGTCTGATTCTATAGTGAGTTCTTCGATTGATTTGGGGTTTCTCTGCTTTGTTCTTGGGGGTTGCAAGGTCAAGATTGATTTGGGGATTTCTGAGATTGTAGTTTGATTATTAAAGGAGATCGGGAAAATTGATAAGATTTCATCACCAACTAGCAAGAGATGGGAAAGGAAGCAAGTAGACGAAATGAAGGAGTTTATCCCCAGATGATTCCAACCATTTTCGTTGACAATTTACCCCATCAAATTTAAAAAAATTGGGTCTATAACCTATTCTCCAAGTTTGGGAAGATCAAAAACATCTTCATTCCAAGCAAAAGGAGCAAAATCTCTAGTCAAAGCTTTGGATTTGTAAGGTTTTACAGATGGGAGGATGCTACTCTAGCCATCGCAGAGGTAAATAATCGGTGGTTCTGGGGTCGAAAATTGGTAGCCAAATTTGCGAGATTTTTAATAAAGGAAGATGTAAATAATTCTCAAATGAGGTTGAACAAAGCACATGCAATCAATTCTGGAAAAAGAAACATAAAGGCCCACCCTTCATTGCTCAAGAAACCCCTGAATATTTCAAATGAGAAGAGAGGAAAAGAAGTTTGGAGGAGGAAAGGTATATCACAGAATCAAGCAAACAAGGGGGGGCGAGAAACTTTAATGCCAATGGTACTCTTACAAAGGAAAATACCCAAGATTCTGGCATAAGTATTCATATTCAACCGATTGGTAATGGCTGGCTCTATAGGAGTGCCATTGCTAAAATGAGCAAACTGCTATTGGTTATGGATTTGGAATCCATATTCAACAGGGAAGAAGTCCACAATGTCCAAATCAAAGCCATGGGAGGGAGATTTGTGGTTATCACATTTCCAGATATAAGGTCCAGAGATTCAACTATAAAAGAAAAATGGCTATCCAATTGGTTTGAAGAAATAAAACCTTGGAATGGTGAGCAAGCCAAAACTGAATGTTTTGTTTGGCTTTCATGTTTGGGAATGCCGTTAAATGCATGGTCAATTTCAACCTTCAAAGAAATTGGTACTCATCGGGGTCAATTTTTACAAGTAGATGTAAACACTCTGAAGGAGCAATCATTTGATAAAGGTAAAATTCTTATTGTTACTGAGCAATCCCAAGGAATTATGGGTAACATAGAATAGATAGTTGAAGGGAGAAAATTTATTGTTCAAGTGGAAGAAGAAGACTCATTCAGAACAATAACATACAGTAAATTCCCTACTCCTGCTGAACTGCTCATGGATAAGGAAAGAGAAAAGAAAGTTGGAGAAGATGATGATGTGGAACATAACTCTAATGAAGTGGAAGCGCTTGCTGACATGGAAGCTAGAGAAAGGGAGAAATCTGCCAAAGTGGATGCTGAGAAGGCACTACATTGGTAACACAAATAGACAATTACAAGCAGTTGGCGTGCAAAATATTAATGAAGCTCGAGCTGACTCTCTAAGCTCTACTTCAGGGTTTGCTTCATCAGTAATCAGAAGTGAGATGCTTAAAGATAGTTTTAATGAGGATTTAAAATCTGCTCAAGCGGACGGCTGCATTAATGATTTGGGATTAAAGGAAAGCGATATGGTTACAACTGTTAACAAGGAATTTAATGAGAATACTCAGATTATTGAAGAGGAGCTGGCTGTTAATCATACTGAAGCATATGAAAATGGACCTCAAAGAGACCTTTTTTAGGACAATCAGGAGCCTATTCAAGCTGTAAGTAAAGGAGTTCAAGGGAAGAAAAAAAGGAAATCAATTGATGAAATTTTAGGTCTTTCAAAGGTTAAACCTGTTAATCAAAAGGGTGGCAGGAATAAGAACAAGTGTGTAGTGTTGAGATCAGCAGTTGCTCCTGCTACCCTTTTAGCCTCCATCTCGTCAGAAGGCATTGGCAACAGAAATAGATTATTACTTGACAAAGCTCAAACTATTTGGACTGTCAACAAAATCATGGG
This sequence comes from Vaccinium vitis-idaea, assembly GCA_963854785.1. NCBI lineage: Eukaryota > Viridiplantae > Streptophyta > Magnoliopsida > Ericales > Ericaceae > Vaccinium > Vaccinium vitis-idaea. Next base: position 25,473,061 of record OY978226.1, on the reverse strand, counting down.
AATTGGGTATAATGGAGATGAAGAAGAGGTCATCAACAAAATAGCTGAGTCCCAGAACAAAGAAAGGGTTGTCTGCTAGATTTAACACCTTCAAACACTAAAGTATCCAAGGTATTAATTTTTTGGAATATGAAAATTATGTCTTGGAATGTTAGGGGGTTGAGCAAACAGGAGAAAAGGGGAAGGATAAAGAAAATTCTCAAAGATAGAAAAGTAGATATAGTTTTTTTCCAAGAATGTAAGCAAGGCTCCATTACAAAAGAATTCATCAAATCCATCTGGTGGGAAGATAGCTTTGAGCACTTAGATGTTGAAGCAGCTGGTTCTGCAGGGGGTCTACTTTGCATCTGGAACCCGAAAGTTTTCAACTTGTTGGACTCATGTGGATCAAGTAATTTCATCATAATGCAAGGTACTCTTAATCACTCTTTCAATTGTGTCCTTGTTAATGTTTATGGTCCATGCTGCATTACGGATAGAAGGAAGGTTTGGGCCTCTTTAATAGACTTAAAATCATCCTTTTCTGACCCTTGGTGTATTGGTGGTGACTTTAATGAAATCAGTAAACCCTCTGCAAGACAAGGCTGCTCTAATAGAAACAATGGTATGCAAGATTTTAATAAGTTTATTGAGGACTTGGAGTTGATTGACTTTCCAATGTTAGGAAGAAAATTCACATGGTCTAACTCTCAAGAAGGTGAGAAATGGAGTAGAATTGATAGATTTTTGGCTCATCCTGAGCGGGTTGATAACTACAGACTAAAACTCTGGGGTTTACCTAGGACTTTATCTGATCATTGTCCTATTCTTTTAATGGAAGATGAGAGAAATTGGGGCCCTAAACCTTTCAGATTTTACAATCACTGGTTTTCACATCATAATTGTCTCAAAGTTATGTAGCAAGCATGGGAGGGTAGTCAGTCTAAAAAATGGGCAGCACTTAGGTTGTCTAAGAGGCTAAAAAACATGAAAGAAGCCCTTAAACTTTGGAATAAAGAAGAATTTGGGTGTATGCAGTCAAATCTTATTCAAGTAGATGCCCAACTTCACTCTTTAGATATTCAAGCTGAAAATTGTACCATTCAGCCATCAGAAAACTTAAGGAGAAAGGAACTCAAATCTGAAATGTGGAGGTTGTCTAGGTTGATTGAAAGAATGTGGCTGCAGAAATCCAGGGTTCAGTGGCACCTGAAAGGAGATAGAAACACCAGATATTTCCATCTTATGACTAAGTCTAGACAAAGCAGAAATTCTATCCCTTCTGTCACCATTAATGATCAGATAATTGATGATCCGATAATTGATGATCCAATTTTGGTGAAAGATTAAGTCTTTAAGCACTTCCAGAACCTGTATTCTGAAGATTGGGAGATAAGACCTTTCTTTTGTGAAAATAGGGGTCATGTCATTGATGGGGAGATTAGTTCCAATCTTATTTCCAAGTTCACTGAAGAAGAAGTCTGGAATGCCATCAGGAGTTGTGATGGTAACAAAGCCCCAGGTCCAGATGGCTTTAATATTGCTTGCATCAAAAATGGTTGGAGCTTTATGAAAGATGAAATCTTGAAGTTTATGGATGAGTTTCATACTAACAGCAGTCTCCCAAAAGGTTTTAACTCTTCCTTTATAACCCTGGTACCCAAAAATGATAACCCAACCAAGCTCTCTGACTTTAGGCCCATTAGCCTAATTGGATGTATGTATAAAGTGCTGTCAAAAGTCTTGGCTGCCAGATTAAAAGTTACTCTGAAAACTGTGGTGGGGGAAGTACAATCTGCATTCACTAGAGGTAGAAACATTCAGGATAGCATTCTTATAGCAAATGAGGTAGTGGATGGGTGGGAAAAAAAAAAAACCAAAGGGATAATCATCAAACTGGACCTGGAAAAAGCTTTTGATAATCGGAATTGGGTGTTTCTGTTCAAAATGCTGAAAATGTTGGGCTATCCAGATAAATGGATTGGTTGGATGCATGAATGCTTAACAACTGCTTGGGTATCAGTCCTCGTTAATGGTTCTGCCACCAAAGAATTTCAGATGCAAAAAGGAATCAGGCAAGGAGACCCTCTCTCTCCTTTTCTATTCATTATTGCAGCTGAAAGTCTAAACTGCATTTTCCAAGAAGCTGTTGCACAAAGTAAGATCAAAGGTTTAAGCATTGGACCTGATGCTCCTTTATTGACTCACCTCTAATTTGCTGACGATACTTTGATTTTCTGTGAAGCTAATTTGGTTGAGGTTTCAATTGTTAAAAGTTTACTTACAGGCTTTGAGATCATGTCTGGTCTTAAAATCTATTATCACAAGAGTGTTGTTTGTGGGATTGGCTTGGATCAACAGCAACTGGGGGAACTTACCAAAACCATTAGCTGCAAATCACAGCCCTTTCCCATAAAATACTTGGGAATGCCCCTTGGTGTGAGCCCCAGCCTTAAATCAACGTCAAAACAAGTGATTGAAAAAATTAAATCAAGACTCTCATCATGGAAAAAGAGAGTTCTATCTTTTGGAGGTAGACTCACCCTTATCAAGTTAGTACTCAATAGCCTCCCAATATACTATATGTCTCTTTTCAAAATACCTGAAGGTGTGGCTAGGACAGTTGAAAGTATTCAGGCCAAATTTCTATGGGGCGGTGTTGAACTAAAAAGGAAGATTCATATGGTATGCTGGGAGAAAATCAAGCAAGCAAAGGAGAATGGGGATTTAGGAGTAAGGGGCATCAGAGAAATGAACGAGGCACTACTTCTAAAGTGGTGGTGGAGATTTGGCTCTGAAAAAGAAGCTCTTTGGAGGAAAATTATTTGTGCAAAGTATGGTATGAACTCTAACTCATGGTTCCCTCATATGAACATCAATAGAAAGGTTTCCTTGATTTGGAAAGACATTTTGCAGATTCAAGACAGAAATCCTATGGTGTTTTCCAAATTCATTGATAACATAAGAATCTCAGTCGGGGATGGTACTTCTATTCTGTTTTGGACTGATAATTGGGTTGATGGAAATAGTTTGAGCAGCATGTTCCCAAGAATTTTCAGCATAATTTGCAATACAGATGAAACACTAGCTGAGGTTCTCCAAAGAAAAGAAGAGTAGTTTTCCTGGGAGTTTCAATTCAGAAGAAGCCTCTTTATTTGGGAGATGGAGGAGCTGGAAGGTATGTTGAATATGCTTGATGGCTTGCATTTAATCCCTAATTCAAACTCTGACCACTTACTTTGGAATGCTTGTTACTCTAAATCATACTCTGTCTCTTCAATGTACAAACTCTCCCTTATCCCAACATCCAATTCTGAGATCAGAGATAAGAAAGCTTTCCATTGGATTTGGCATAACGCAGCCCAGTTTAGAATTCAATGTTTCATTTGGTTGGTAAAGTTAAGAAAGTTAAAAACTGGTGATTTTCTTCTTAATATTGGGGTCATTCATCAACCGAATCAGGCCATGTGCAAATTTTGTGGAGAAGTCATTGAATCATTAGATCACACTCTTCTTCTGTGCTTTCCTATTTGGAATGTTTGGTGTGAGATTTTAGACTGGTGGGGCACTTCTTGGGTATCCCCTAACTTTGTAGATTCTCTCATTTGCTGGTGGCTAGATTTTAAATTCAAGCCCAAGATCAACATGATCTAGAGCTGTATTCCCTTTTTAGTTCTATGGTCATTGTGGAAAGTTATAAATGAGTTTGTATTCCAAGGAAAAACACCAGTCTTGAAAGAAGGTTGATCTTATCAAACTTAGAGTGGCATTATGGGTGAGATCTTCCTGTGATCATGCTGATTATTCTGTAAATGACTTCATATTCAGACTAAAAAGTATTGGAGGCATATTAATCTCTGGGGTGTGGGCATTTGGGGTGGGGGTTCAATATGTGAGTCTTTTTTCTTCTTTTTCTGTTCTCTTTGCTTTGTTAGGGTGTCTTTTCAGATTAGGGTATGTTTGGTTATGCCTCTTTGGGTGGGGTCTGCTGGTTGTTTGTGTCTGTCTTGATCTATCTGGTGTGGGGTATTTTCTACCTCTTGTGCTGGGTCTGTTGGTCTTTTTGGGTTGGGTCAGGTGTGGGTCTTTCTTGAGTCAAGCCTATTTGGTTAGGGTCTTTTGGTTTTTTGTGTCTATATTTGAGTCATGTGTCCCTTTTGTGTCTTGTGTCTTTTCTTGTCTTTGAGTCCAGTTTTAGTCCATTTAGTTCTTTGTCTGGCTTGGTTCTTTATTCCTTTGGGCATCACTACCACCATCAGTTAAAGATTCTCCATCAGCAGCAGCCTCCTATATTTCGGATACTGTCATGGGTAGCACATTTCTGGTTATATGCTATTGTCATCAGTAGGCTCCTATACTGGTCGTTCTTATTCGGATACTGTCATGGGTGAGATGCTCCTATTTGGCTACTAACATGGCTTCATCGTCTGCTGCCTTCCAAAGGTCATCTCAATTACATTTTCAACATCTATATTAGCTCATCAGCTTGGTATATTTTTTGGGTACCATCATTAGCTTCATCATCTGTTGCCCTCCAAAGGTCAATCATTGGTAGCACATTCTTCATGGTATTTGAAGTTCTTTACATCAAGTCAGGGTGCCTCCATTATCTCCATTAGCACCTTCAGTGGCAGTAAATTTCATCATTTGGTAGACGATATTCTGGTGTTTTCTTTTGGAATTTTAATGACGTAATTGTTTGGTCTCCATTTTGATGGAGTTTGGTTGATCCCTTATCAACCATTCTACTTTTGGGCTCATGTGGCATATGATTGTCGGGAGTGTTGGGTGCCAACCTAGTTAGGATGCTTCACTTTCGTTGTGATGCCGCTTTATATGAACTATTGGGCTTGCTTTATATTGGAACTCTGTTACTATTTATTGAATGAATAATATTCCCTTTGCCTTTAAAAAAAAAAATTGTATGAGCCTTTTATTGATCATAAAGCAGAAGGTGAGCAAGAATCTAGCCCTGACAATGATGAGCAAGATGATACTGAGATAAAGGATGAACAAGAAAGTGATGTGGAGAATGTTGTAGCCTCTGACGAGGATCAAAACTTGCAGCCGTCAGCACGAATTAAACTCAATCATCCCACAAGTCAAGTCATTGGAAAAGTGGCTGATCCAATGAGAACACAGAGACAAACTCGCAATGAGGTATCATATATATGCTATGTGTCTTCAGTAGAACCAAAAAATGTGAAAGAAGCCTTGATTGATGATTGTTGGGTTAATGCTATGCATGAAGAATTACATCAATTTGAGCGTAACAATGTGTGGGAACTTGTTCCTAAACCTTCTCACATGAATATAATTGGCACAAAATGGATTTTTAAGAACAAGTCTAATGAATTAGGAGTAGTTGTCCGCACTAAGGCCCGTTTAGTGGTACAAGGTTACACTCAAATAGAGGGAATCGATTTTGATGAGACTTTTGCTCCCGTAGCGCGCTTAGAATCCATTCGTGTTATGCTAGTTGTAGCGTGTTATTTGGATTTTAAATTGTTTCAAATGGATGTTAAAAGCGCTTTCTTAAACAGGGTTATTAAAGAAGAAGTCTATGTAGCTCAGCCTAAAGGATTTGAAGATACTCACAAACCTGACCATGTGTATTGGCTTAATAAAGCCTTATACGGGCTTAAACAAGCTCCTCGTGCTTGGTATGATAGATTAACATCTTTTTTGTTGGGAAATGATTTCGTTAGGAGGAGTGTAGACAATACTCTTTTTGTTCAACGAAAAGGTCAGCACTTGTTAGTAGTTCAAATCTATGTGGATGATATTATATTTGGTTCTACTTCTCATACTCTTGTTAATGAATTCTCTAATTTTATGCAAAAGGAATTTGAAATGAGTATGATGGGTGAGCTTACGTATTTCTTGGGGCTCCAAGTTCGTCAACTTGAAAATGGAATTTTCGTTTCTCAAACTAAGTATGCCCTTGGAATTGTTAAAAAGTTTGGATTGGAATATGCTAAACATTCACGAACACCCATGAACACTACGACGAAGTTATCTAAGGATACTAACGGAGTCTCTGTCAATCCGACTCTATACCGTAGCATGATAGGAAGTTTTCTGTACTTAACTGCTAGTCGTCCTAATATAGCATTCAATGTTGGAGTGTGTGCTCATTATCAAGCCGATCCTAAAGAATCCCATCTTACGACAATTAAACGGGTCATTAAGTATGTAAGTGGTACAATGGGGTATGGCATATGGTTGTCTAGGGATACAACTGCCAACTTGGCAGGATTCTCAGATGCTGAATGGGCAGGATGCGCTGATGATCGTAAGAGCACTTTTGGGGGGTGTTTTTATATTGGGAATAACATTGTTTCTTGGTTTAGCAAGAAGCAAAATTCTATATCTCTATCTACAGCTGAAGCCGAATATATTGTAGCTGGAAGTGTGTGTACTCAATTACTTTGGATGAAGCAAATGTTAGAAGATTATGGATTTCCTCAAGGCATTCTCACCTTACACTGTGACAATGCTATTAATATTTCTATCAATCCCGTCCAACACTCGCGAACAAAACATATTGACATTCAGCACCATTTTATTCGTGGCCTTGTTGATGATGGCACTATTTCTCTCGAGTATCTTGATACCACCAATCAAAAGGCTGAACTATTCACTAAACCTCTAGACTTTCTCCATTTCGATTATCTTCGAAAGTCCGTTGGAGTTTGTTGCGTGGATTGATTGATTGATTTATTTATCTATCTATTTATTTTCTTATCTTTTTTACTTTCGTTTTTTTCTTTCTTTCTTTATTTGTTTCATTAAGTTCTCTCTCTTAGGAATTTTGAGTTTTATTTCTAAAAAAAAATAATAATAATATTTTTTTTTTAAAAAGGGGGATTTCTTGTGCCGTGGGCGTTGTGAATATCTTCATTTGTAACGGTGCATGCACACTTCACTTTTTTTTTTTTTGTCATGGCATGCATTGGCAAGTCTAAGTGTTTTATGTTTCGTGTTTCTCTAACCTCCACTACTACACGTCAAAGTCCAATATATATTGGGAAAATTATCGAAATGATCCCTGTAGGAATTGGCAATACAAATGCACGTGATTCTCGGCCTTCTCTATGGTATGATTAGGCAAATCAATTATGGCGAGATTCTTTATGGGAAGATTAGGCAATCAGTGTGAGAGAGATTCTATAGATTATGTCTCACGGCTGGAGGAATGGCTCGAGCCGTTTTTGGTAATGGTAAAATATCTATAAATTAACGTGTGTGGCTGACAAAAAGAGTTACAGCTTTTGGAGAGCAACTACTGAATATATATTTGAGAGAGAAGAATACAGTGTGGGTCTTGGAGTTCTATTGTTCAATACACTTTTAAGTTATCTCCAAGAAGTCTTCATCATCATCAATCCTTAGGATTAAGGTTCATCCGGTGGATTTCCGGAAGAGTAAATTGGAAGGCTCGAGGATTCGAGGCAACAGCAGTCAAAAGCTTGGTGTGATGAACGTGGATTCGACAACTGCTTCTTGGGTCAATTGAAAGGAGTTTCAATTGTAAGTATAAGACGGTTGTAATCGCACAATGATATTTTTAGTACTTGATTCCTTCCCATGAGATTGTTTGGTATTTTAGCACAAGAAAGTAAAGTCCAAACAAGCTCAATTGAATCCTAGGATATGCGCTGAACCGCAGCTGACTCCGCACAGCCGCCCCCACGCGGTGCTGATTCGAAGGATATGGAGCGCTAACCCATGGCTGAACGCTAGCATTTTGAGGAGTCGGGTGGGAAGAGAACTGCAGCTGCAGACTCTGCACAGACGCCCCCACGTGTTGTCGATTCGAAGGATGTGGAGCGCTAACCCACGATTAAAAGCTACCATTTTGAGGAGTCGGGAAATGAAACTGCCCGAGCGTAGAGAACTGAGGCATCGTAGGGGGAAATGGGATAGATGGCGTCGCCTGCTTGAGACGCGTTGTCATCAGGGCCGGTAGTCAAAGTGGTCAAATAAATCTATTGTTCAGTCTAAATAATTTGCCGTTCTTTGTTTCCATTCGAAATTCAAAATAAAATCTCAACTCCAACGTTAAAAGTTTTCGTAAAACTGTTTCAAGTAGTGAAACGAACATCCGTACCCCGCGATTTCTACTCCTCTCCCGCTAAACCCTAGCCGTATACCACCACCACCACCACAACCACCACCACTAACCACTTTGACTACTAATGGATTTACTTTGACCACTTTGACTATCGGCCCTGATGACAACGCGTCTCTGGCAGGCGACACAGGTGACGCCATCTATCCATTTTCCCCTGTGACGCCTCAGACCTATCCCCCCACGCAGATTAATTCCTAGACTTCTCAAAACCCTAAGTTTCAGGTTCCCCCTGCAACGCCGCAGTTCTCTACGCTAGGGCAGTTTCATTTCCCGACTCCTCAAAATGGTAGCTTTCAGTCGTGGGTTAGCGCTCCACATCCTTCCAATCAACACCACGTGGGGGCGTCCGTGCAGAGTCAGCAGCCACAATTCTCTCCCCACCCGACTCCTCAAAACGCTAGCGTTCAGCCGTGGGTTAGCACTCCATATCCTTCGAATCAACACCGCGTGGGGGCGGCCATGCGGAGTCAACCGCGGTTTTGCGCATATCCTGGGATTCAACACCACGCTGGAACGGCCTTGAACCCAACTTTTTTAAGCTAATAATACCCGCTACCTCTGCACATCCTAGAAAACATGAAACCAACAACGCCACAATCAAGATAGTCACAAATCATAATATGAATCCAAACCTGTTATACAAGAGAAACCAAACAATCTCACAGAATAGGTCACCATTGCAATCGTACCAACTTTAGATACTTGAATGAACAAGTGTTTTCAAATTGGGATACGTATCATGTATCCTTTTTTTCACTATAACGATTGCATCGGGAAACGTATTGCGTCTCTTAAGATACATTTGCAGGAAGAGTGGAAGTTTTTAATGTTTAGTTAGAGAAGATTTTTGGAAGAGAATATAAGACAGGAGTGGGGAAAGAGAGTATTTGTATTACACTTGAACTCAAAAAAAAAAAAAAAAACTTGGTGCAAAATGGTTGGTACCCACCCCTATTTATACTACTCTATGGAAGACTCTAGTCCAAAGATATTTTTATACAAGATAAACTTTGAAGTAAATTCTAGAATTATGCATGTGAATAATTCTCACAAAAAAACTCTCTAGATATTTCACATGGATATTCTAGAACTTCTAGAGCTTATTCTAGAGTTTCTAAAATTAAACTAGATATTTATATCTCCTGCAATAATTTCTTCCATCTTTGAGCTTTGTCAATTGAGCTTGTTTGGACTTTACTTTCTTGTGCCAAAATAGTAAATTTAGTTTATGCTTTAACATCGTTAATCATAACTAAAAAGTAGATACATCTAATAACACCAACAAAATATGCTTACATTTATTCAAAAAAAAAAAGTTTTAAGATACAAAATTTTCAGTCTCTCAACCGGGACCTATCACACATCAAAGCTTTTTGCTGCCTTAGTTAGGAAAAGAAAAGAAGAGTCTTTATATAATTCAAGCAAAACACAATAAAAGTATGGTTCTTTTCGATACAAGCCCTACAGTGAAGTTGAATTTTTTATCAAATGGTTTAAAAGATGCCATAATTAGATCAAACGACTTAGATTAATGCATTTGGGGTTCCACTTCGTGAAATAAGGTCCGACTTTTTCTCAATAAGTAATCGTAGGATACGTACCGAATTAAGATTAGCCTATAAATCAAAGGATACACAATCGTATCGTAAGATTTCCATACAAAAAGGATATAGGGTAGAATATGTACGATAAGTATCCTTTATCGTGGGTTTTTAACCAGTATGGAATGATCAGACTATGCATTTCGTATATGCACAAAAAATGACAGCATATGCAAATTAAAAACACTAATGGAAAACACCTATCTTGCAATAAAAAGTATTGAAAATCGTTGGACAAATATGAACGGAAAAATCACACTAAAATCTGTGATTTATAAGAAAACTAAATAAATTTAAACCGGTTGAACCCTAACCTAGTTGACAAAAATTTTGATTGATTTTTAAACTAAAAATTTAATAAGGAATAGCGAAAACAAATAAGTAAATTTACAATTGAACGAACCTGATAACGGGAAAAGTGACCAAGGTTTCAAAATTCACACTCTTACTCTTCTTCATTGTAATTTGGTGGCTAAATTCTTTTACCGTGGAAAATATTATCATTAAAACCGTTCGATGAAATTAACTTGTGTACGCTCTTCCTCGCCTTAATGTTCAAGACCAAAAAATCATATGTATCCATTCACAAACAAATCACAAAAGATATCCAATACTTGAAATCAAAAGCTACATAACAGTGCTCAGTAATTAACTAGCAATCTCAATTCATGGAAAAAACATGATTGAATCCATATCCAAAATTACTAACTTAATTAAAATAACGTAAGAACGATTATACGACTAAACCAAACATGAGGAAAATAACTAAAAATCTGTAAGTATGTAAGTACTTACTGTGAAATATTAGGCTTCATCCTCAACCATAGTCTAGAAATCTAGCCACTCATAGATAAGAACAAGTCCAGTATTAGGCTAGAATCCATTAAAATAATAAGCTTAGAATTTTCCTCTGCTCTTCTATTTCTTCCCCAGCCGTAACCTTAGCAGTAGCCGCGGTCGAATAATGTGTGATCCCTCTAAGCCGAAGTCCTATTGCCTCCTCTTATAATGTGCCCAATAATCTCCGTATAAAAGAAAGTTAAGGAAATAACACCTAAACAAATCTATTCTCCTAATTTCTATCCTTAATAAGGCTCCACTTCATAGCATTCAAACCCAATTAATTTCCTCGATCCAACATGGACGTCCAGCGTCTAGAAAATTATTGGACGCCTCTCTTCTCGATCCATTATGCCACAATTTACAGAGCTAACGCTAGTTCTAATTTTCCTAAACTGTTAGTACTATTTTCCATTCTAGGAATAACCAATTCTTGGGCTTTAAAACTACTTCTATGGAAAGTCAAATACTCCATTTGGAACTACAATTCTCGGCAAAAGGTAATAGAATCGTCAAAATATTTCGTGCATGATCAAATTCTTCGTGATGGAAATTGTATCCGGTGCATCAATGAAACTATTGGTTAACTAGGTATTTGAGTTGCAATTACAAATACTCAAAATATTGAAAGAAGTGAAATGATTTCATTCATGCATAAACGAGACTTGTTATTAATTAAACAATTGATCCGAATAAAAAGCCTAAAATCTATACATAAATAGACATTACTTGGAGCAGGTTTCATCTTCCCCTAGATGAGAGGTTTAGCTGGACATTAGAGAGGTGTATCTCCCAAGTCTGTTAATGTGCGTGTTATAATTCTCTCAACAAGCCCTACTTTTTGACCTTTCTATTCTTCTGCCGAAAATTGCCTTCTTTGGCATTGTCCTCTTCTCTAGTCCACCGAAATAATTGATAATTCTGGCCTACCAATTTCATTTCTAAACGTGGACAATAGAAGTATTTCGTAAGGCCCAACCCAGTTATAGTTTGGCAATGAGCTTTACTTCGATTTTGAGTAAAATGCGGTTTTTAATCAAAGTCTCCAAAATATCTGTAATGCGAAAACCAAAGTATTAAACTCCAATAACGATATAAATTGACTTAGCAAAGATAAATTAGGAGGCGCTTATGTAAACATTTACGCGTCTATCACCCACTTATAAAAAAGTTCAAATTAACAAAACATGTTTTCTCACATATACATGTTGCAACACTTCACAGAAAGAGGGTAAGCAAAACTAAAAAATTTACGCTACAATCCACTGGCCATATATCCTATTTTATAAGAAAAAACATTTACTTAGATCTTCAAATTGTTCATTTAGTGCTTTAATCCAATGTCAATACATAAAGACAGCACTTTTAGATCACTACAACCGCATTTCTTAATAAACCTCGAGAGTTAATGTTCATTCATAAACAACCCGGCCAGTTATGGAAAAGTTCAAAGTAACAAAACCAAGGATGGAGCAAGGGGTGGCTAGTAGGAGTTATCGCCCTGCTACAATTTGAAAAAATCCAACCATTACATTGAAATATCGATCTATCTATCTATCATCAAATTATACAGCCCCGCCCCTCCTTCACATATAGAGCCTGTCCCCCCCTATGCAATAATTCTGGCTCCGTCCCTGAACAAAACATGTTTTCCCCACATACATGTTGCAACACTTGACAGAAATGGGGTAAGCAAAACTAATAAAGGGTCCAAAATGAGCAAGCCACTTCTTGCATTCCCTACAGTACATCACATTAGAGTCCAGCAAAATCTGTCATACTCCAATTGTATTTTTATGCTACAGAGAATGAGTCCCAATTTAGATTTCTCAGAAGACACGCAGAGCGCAAAAATTAAACCAAAGAAATAGCTAACCCACACCAATAACCAGATGGGTGTGTATAGGTTTGTTCTAATTGGGTGTAGGCAATGGCGACTCTAGGAGTTCGGAAGCGTTGGGTCATTTATAAATATCAAATACTTTTACCAACCATAAATCAAAGAAAAACATTGCAGTAAAGTCAACTACTCCCTCCGTCCCTTTTTAAGTGTGTTACTTTGTAAATCCAACTTATTAAAGAAACATCATCATTACACCTATCACATCAACTTTGTCCTCCATTTTACAATTTTCACATCAACTTTTACCTCTACTTTCCAAAATTATCCTCCATTTTTACCCATTAACTCTTTACCAACCAACTTTCAAAAGGGCAAATTAATAATTGTACAAACTTTTAGCCATTAACTTTTCAAACTACGTACTTATTAAGGGATAGCCCAAAATGGAAATGTCCACATTAGTACTATGAAACTCATGTTTTGTGTGTGTGTGTGTGTGTGAGAGAGAGAGAGAGAGAGAGAGAGAGTTGAAGTTTAGTTCGCCAACGTGTTCGAAGGAGGTGCTCTAACAAGCATGGTCCTACCGCTTTATCCTCGGAGACGGACACCGATCAAACTACAACACCATCGGTAGGCGGCGATTCCGTTTTTAAGAGACTGTGGTTTTCACAGGGATCGATTTGTTTTTCGTTATTCAATTTTAGTTTTGTACAAAGTGTTATGTCAATTATGTTCATGTAATTTTATTTTATTTTTGTTCATATTATCAATGGAATTGTTCTTTGGGATTTTGTGCCGTGTAATTTTTCCAATAAAAACAAAGTAGTATAAATCATTCCGTCAATTGACAATATATATTGGATCACCGTAAGGGCTAATCGATATTCAATCATAACTTTAATCGACACATGACAGTATGTTTGAGATAATTTATTCCAAGATGTATTGATTCAGAAAACCTAAGCTCTGATATCAAGTGTAAAAATTATATTTGTATTTAAACTATTATGCAGAAAACAGACATAATAGGATCTTGAATTCAACACATCCCAAGAATGATAAAATAAACGTACCTTGATGGCCATCGAGATTAGAAGGAACAATCCCCTTAATTAAAAACACAATTCTTGGCTCACCTTCTTCTATCTTTAACCTTACAGAATACTTTAATTGATGGAAAAACCGTATGTATAAGGGGTGAGTATTCTATCCTTTTATAGAGGAGAGGAGGGAGCCTTATAGATAATTATAAAAGACTCATTATCCGCAAAGACTCTTTCATGTAGAGTATTTTCCAAATAAACTATAATTGGTTATGATGACGAATCTTATCTTTTATTGGCTTATATGATATTGGAGTCTCAATTGTAACAAACATGCATAAAAAGTGAAGTCTTAGTTGGGCATAAAAACGTGAGTCTAACATGATTTGCAAACCCAGCACTAGTAAACGAACACAACATTCAAGCTTCGGATTTGTCGATTTGCAAGACCCCCACCCCCAATACTGTAAGCACTTCTCTGAAATTTGTAGTTAGATCACATGGTAACTGTTTGATACAATGCATAAACCAAATTTCCGTTCGAAACATGCTCAAAAATAATGTGCTTTCCTGTTCTGGGCTTCACACTGAAAACAGTAAGATAGATCTTGGAAATCTTTCAACTTTCAGTTCTTCTCAACATCTTACAATTTCACTGGCGGTTCCACGTGTGCCTATGGGTTGTCAATTGACCACCCAAAAAAAAAAAAATTGTTTACAATATATGTAATATTTTTAGTTTTCTTTGAGTTTAGGCCTTTATGAACACCCAACCTAAAAATATTTGAACACTCTATGCATAAATATTTGAACACCTAACCCAAAAAATTTGAACAACTAACCCAAAAAATCAATCCACAAACCAATTGAATGTAAACAACCAAATTAAAAGTCATAGGCGACTCCATAGCTTATCATAGATGCCAATTGAACAACTTAAACTCTTTTATATTTTATATTACACGTAATAATTTTATCTCGTGTTTGTTTGAACTCTTAGTCCCACAATGTGAACATTCATCAGTCCAGAAAATTCACAATTTAACACATATTGTATAAGCTCAAACGAAAGCACACACTCTTAATGATAAAAATAAAAAACTAGAGACCAAAAAGTACCTATTGATATCGATATCGTGGTCTTCCTTTTCTCTGAACAACTATCAACTCTATATCTCCAAAAATAAGAGCTATGTACACACAAAAAAAAAAAAAAACCATGGGAACCTATTGCGAAACAACTTTCTACAATAAAAACTAATATTCTTATGTGTTGATTTAATTTTGCTTGGCCTAAAATATAGAATTTGCCGAGAAAATATGCAATTGTGACATCTTACGTATTTTCGTATTATTTGGTTGCATTATTCACACCAATATACTCCATAAAAACTTGTGTATGTATGACTAGTTAATAAGCCTAGTAGAATTAAAGTAATTTTTGAACACCCTATTCAAAATTCCTGGAGCCGCCACTATACAATTTACTGTTGCTAAATTCTGGATTACTTGCAGTCAAATGGAATTTGTTTTCGTGAAAAAAAAGTCTACATGTTTGACGAAAATGTCACACACACACACGTAATATGAACTGCTACCCACCGTGGCCCGTGAGTATGAAGTTGTGGTGGAACCAAAAAGAATGTGTTCCTTTCATTGCATTAGATAGCCCCTATATAATGTTCCAACTGACCAACACCTATTCAGCCCCAATCCCCATAGCTTCACGAACTATCAATTTAAAGAAGGGTCCGTTTTTTGGGAGGATATAGTAAAGGGGTCTTTACTTCAATAAGGACATCAACTTTTTCCTTAATGTCAAGAGGACAAATCACCTACACATTTCAAAAATGTCCTCACTAGTCAATGAAAGTGCCTAAACCCCCAAACTTAATGAAAGTGTCTAAACCCCCAAACTTAATGAAAGTGCCTAAACCTAAACCCCAGGGTACCCTATGAAAGTGCCTAAAACCCTAGGGTACCCTATGAAAGTGCCTAAAACCCTATGGTACTCTATGAAAGTACTTTAATTTGGTGCGAAAAAAACGAAAAACGATACACGGAACCACTTCATTTTTTGATTTGAAATATCGTGATTTTAGCACCTGGGTACTAAAATCTTTTGGAAAACTGGGCCTTAGGCACTTTTATAGGGTACCCTAGGATTTTAGGCACTTTCATAGGGTACCCTAGGGTTTTAGACACTTTCATAGGGTACCCTGGGGTTTAGGTTTAAGCACTTTCATTAAGTTTGGAGGTTTAGGCACTTTCATTGACTAGTGAGGGCATTTTTAAATGTGTAGGTGATTTGTCCTCTTGGCATTAAGGAAAAAGTTGATGTCCTTATTGAAGTAAAGACCCCTTTTACTATGTCCTCCAAAAAAACGGACCCTTTTGAGTTTGATGTAAGTTATTGGTGTTCATTACTTTTCATTTTTTTCTTTTACCTCAAATGCAGGTTTTATACAGTTCTCCGGCAATAAATCTGATTCTCTCCCCTCTTCACTAAGTGAGTTCACCTCAGGTTCAGGAAGAAAGTCTAATTTTATCGTTTTAGAAATCCTATAAAAAGCATATAGTACTTGCATTTTTCATTGGGATTTCTCCTTCTTCCTTCATGTCTCCTTGGAATTTGAATGGACACCACCTGTTTGATCGGATTGGGCTTTCATGGCGTTTTACTCTTGGTCCAAGTTTAGTAGTATTGAGCTCAGGAGAACCTCTTTGTATGTTGGAACTTGTGGCTCATATGGAGAGGTACCAAAGAGTTCTGATGAAAGGCCAGACGCCGGAGCGGAACGGTGCCGAGCGAGGGGAGCAGAGTAAGGCTACGCCCCCCCCCCCCCCCCCCCCCGGTACGGTACGGATTAATTAGGGTTGGAATAGAGTAGAGCTATATATACTCTCTATTGTAAAAACCTAGCCGATTTTGATCATAATAATACATACTCGCTTCCGTGGAAGTACCCGATCTTGGGGAACCACGTAAATTCCTGTGTTCGATTCTTTATTGTGTGCGTGTGGTGATTATTCTAACATTATAGCAGTAGTTCCAAGTTTGAATCTCTATCACTCGAAGATCCCTAGCTCCAGTTACGCCAAAAAAAATTAGAGAGGGAGAAGTAGAATTCATGTCAATGTTAATTGTTTTTAAATGCTAAGATGCAAAAGTGATTTGCAAAAATCAAATTAATTTAAGGGCTCTTTACTTAAAATTTTAATCTGTTTCCGTATTATAATATGTGTCCGTACCATTAGCATTACTCTATTTTAGAAGTGAAATATGAGTACTGATCATCTTCCTTAAAAAATTCCTCCAAAACAATACTGAAACGCAGAGAAAGAACCTCTCAGTTGCTTACTCTTTGCAGCAAACTCGTACCAAACTCCCTTTCCCAATTCCGGATCACGTCTTCAACCCACAAACTGTCAAACAAAAATGGATCTTCCCACTAGCCATCGTCTCCATTTTCTCTCTTCCTTCTATTCCTTAACAACCCTAACTTCCCCAGCCCGAACCCCTCTCCTCCCCCTCCTCCGCCTAGGCCGCTTCCTCCGTCTTTGTCAAATCAAAGATCCACCGAGAGAGGCCATCTAAATGGTTCTCCATAGTCCATATGCAATGAACACAAATAAGTAAAAGAAAACGAGTAATACATTCATGTTCAGAATATATGTTCATGTTCAAATAGCCTAAACAGAGATAAAGAGGAGAGATTTCACACATTAGTAAATATAACACGCGCATGACGCTTGCAACCATTTAATTAAGGAAAAGGCTTCATATACAGCAGGAGAACAACACTGCACAATAAAGAAAAACATTAACTAGCATGTTTATATGATCTATCTATGGCACTCAAAAAAGAAACTATGTTTTTCACCACCATCGCCACTACTACAAAAATGGTTAAAGATGACACACCAAAAATTGAAACAATGACAGGTTTTGTAAAACTGTCATCGAAAATATGAGGGTAGAGTTTTGATGTTAGTCTATCCTAAAAATTGTCATCTTTGCGATATAAAAGAC
Source organism: Vaccinium vitis-idaea (assembly GCA_963854785.1). Lineage (NCBI taxonomy): Eukaryota > Viridiplantae > Streptophyta > Magnoliopsida > Ericales > Ericaceae > Vaccinium > Vaccinium vitis-idaea. The sequence continues at coordinate 25,455,585 of OY978226.1, read as the reverse complement.
GAATTATAATAAAAGTGACATCATTATCGCTTTCTTTAATGTCAGCTTTTACTTAGAACTGACATTAAAACAAGGCGCTTCCAAAAGCCCTTATGAAAAACCTTTTAATATCAATTTTCCTTAAAAATGACATTGAAACTAGGCCTTTTAATGTCAGTTTTAATTAGAACCGACATTGAAGCTAATCATAAAAGATGACAGTCAAAAAGTGTCATTAAACGTATAAGATGACAGTTTAAATCTAAAACAGACATAAAAAGTATTCAGCTTAAAATTTTCCGAAAATATAGTATAAATATTTTTGTTAATCCTTTGTCAACAACAAGCGTGCTAGCTCAGTTGGTAATATGCGCGCGCGCGAGGAAATCAAGGTCTTGAGTTCGAGTCCTGGGACAAGCAAATATTAGCTCACGACACAAGTGCTACGTAGGCGCCACACAAGCGCCATTCCATGTGAGCTCCACTGGGCGGTCATGCGAGGGCGGCCACACGAGAGCCGCATGTTCGGACTAGAATTTTTATTTTATTTTTTAGAATGGAGGATTGATAAGATGACAATTCAAAACCGTCATCGTTGATTGTAGAGATGACAGGTTTACACCGTCATCTTATATGTTTCAATGACGTTTTTTGACTGTCTTAACAAATCTATACTTTTAATGTCACCTCCAAAGATGACAGTTTTAAAACCGTCATCTTTTGTGTTTCATGACACATTTTGACTGTCATGGTTTATGGTTTAATGTGATTCAAATAGTCCTAGCTGCTAGTAGTCCATGTATAAAAGATATTTCACGTTACTATTTCTGTTTTCTTCAGCACAGTACATATGCAAATATAGGGCCGGTGAAAGGAAAACCCCTCATTCCCCTGCTGGTCTACCAATGCTAGTGAACTCAAGTTTCCTTGCATATGGGAGATCAAACTCAACTGCATAGTAAAAAATAGTGGTTTTCAAGAAATTTTCAAACTTCAGTGCTCACTGGTCAACTCTATGGAAGAGAAAATTTTATTATCGACATCGTAGAAAACAATCATAAACTACTCACAAACTACACAATATGCTAAGGAGGGATTGCCAAATTCTGGTGGCAAGTTAGTCATTTTCATGGTAGTTGATGGCCCATTTTATGGCTTTATCTCATCCCTACTCAGCTACTGAGGTAGCTCAAGCTTTTCTAGATACAATGTTTAGACTCCTTCGTATGCCCACTTCTATTGTATCGGATAGGGACCCTATTTTCACTAGCAAGTTTTGGCGGGAACTTTTTCAACTTCAGGGTACAGAACTATGCCTCAGCTCCTCTTATCACCCTCAAACGGATGGTCAAACTGAAGTCATCAATAGGTGCCTTGAAAACTATCTAAGGTGTATGGTGGGGATAGGCCTAAGGCATGGGTTAATTGGCTGCCTTTGGCAAAATTGTGGTATAACACCACTTATCATATTTCCACTACTATCACTCCATATGAAGCAGTTTATGGGCAGCCTCCACCAAGTTTAAAAAATTATATATCTGGTTCAACCTCGGTTGCGGCTGTTGATTCTAGCTTGCAAGATCGAAAAACAATGTTGAGCATTTTGAAAAATCATTTGGTTCAGTCCCAACATAGGATGAAATAGATGGTGGACAAACACCAGAGTGAGAGAACTTTGGATGTTGGGGATTGGGTCTATCTCAAGCTTCAACCTTATCGTCAATTCTCTGTACCCAGAAGAACCAATAACAAGTTATCTCCCAGGTTTTTTGGACCTTTTCAGGTGCTACAAAAGATTGGGCCAGTAGCGTACAAGCTGGACTTACCCTCTGATTCCAAAGTTCATCCCGTTTTCCATGTTTCCAATCTCAAGAAAAAGCTTGGAGTTGTTTCTGGCGTGTCTTCTTCTTTAACTGTCATGACTGGTGGGGGTCAGTTACATGTGGAACCTGTGGCAGTTTTAGATAGGAAATTGGTCAAGAAACACAACAGGCCGCACAAACATTTGTTTTGGTTCAGTCGACTAATAGTGTGCCTAAAGATGCAACCTGGGAACCTCTCTATACATTGCAGCAGCAATTTCCCCACTTCCAACCTTGAGGACAAGGTTTGTTTCATAGAGTGGGGAATGATAGGAAATGGTTACGATTTGTTAAACTCTTAACTGCTTAGCATGGGAAAGTTGGTTAGGGTTTCCTTCTGTTAGTTTGCCCTCAGTTTATAAAGGGGGTTAGTTGGGTAGGAACGTGTTAGTAATCGACATTTAATCAACGGGTATCTGTAATCTTAACGTGGGGAGATTAATAAGTATTTAATAACGTGGAGCTCGAAATATAATCGAGATAAAGATGGGAGTGCAATTATAATTCTTTAGTGGTGTGAATTATAATTTGTGAAATAAGAATAGAATCCGGGTGGGATTAGGTTTTCTTATTTGCACAAGGAGCCCAGATTTATTTCTCTTCAGGTCCCTGCTCTAGCCCTATAAATATATCGTTATGTTCTCTAGGTCTTAGAACAGTCATTCAGAAAATTAAAATAGAGGCTGTGAGAGAGAGAACAAAGAGATCATGTAGAAGTCTACACTTGGCTACATGATCGAGATACAAAGGGAATATGGCAGAAGATCATGAGGTACTGTCGAGCAGAGTTTGTTGCATACAGTAATCGGGTCTGTCAAGTTCTAAAATAAACAAGTCAACCAGCATTCGTGTCTACGGATGAGAGGTAAACCTTAATTCCGCCTCGTAGGGTTTGTGTTTATTTTTATTGTTTAATCTGTACGCATAATTACTGGGTTCTGGGATTTGTTTCCCAATAGTGGTATCAGAGCAGGCTGTAATCATGCGTATGGATTAAACAAGCCATGTTGTCCGTAGAACATAGATATAGAACTGTGCTAACCGTTGTTTTGCAGAGTTCACTACGCCAAATTTTAGCATTAGCGGCATTAGAAAACCGCCGAGAAAAGCCCCAAAACCGCCGGGAATGACCATTAGCGGCGGTAATCACGACTGCCGTTTATACCGCCGTCGGGAATACTACAACCGCCGGGAAAAGTCCAGACCATTAGCGGCAGTTTAAAACTGCCGGTAAAGCTAAATCACATATATATAAAAAATTACACGTGGCGGCTGGCGTGGCACCCATGTGGTGCCCGCCTACCGGCCACGTGGCACCCGCGTGGCTGCTGGCGTGGCACGCAATTTTTGGTCGAAATGCTTGGCCCAGGACTTGTACCCGGGACCATGAGTCCCTCGCGCGCGTATCCTACCAACTAAGCTAGCACGCATTTTGTTTCACTTGAACAAAACAAAATATTTATACTATACAATAGCAGATTTCCGAAAATTTATTTTTTACCGGCATTTTTAAAAAAACTGCCGGGAATGCCACTTTTGCCGGCGGTAATTTAAAAAACCGCCGGTAAAAGTCACTTTTTCCGGCATTTATTGTACCGCCGGGAAAAGTGGCTTTTCCGGCATTAATTGTCCCACCGGGAAAAAAACTGCCGGGAATGCCCACTTTTCTTGTAGTGGTTCTAGTTTGTTCTAACGCCTGTTTTGCAGAATCGATTATCCCACTATTATGGTCACGCATGTTTTTGATTGTGTGATTGGATCCCACGCTTTGTAATTGTTTTATGCGTGGTTACTATTACTGTTTTTTTTATTACAAGTTTAGTTTTGTAATCTGTAATAGTAGTATGTGGGAGGTATAAGTTTTTGATGTAATCTTTGTTTCTTCAGTTGTATCGTTTTAGATATATAGATCTATTGTAAGATTACAGATTCTGTAATGGGGCATACGATACGGAGAAAACAATCTTTTTTGACAAGAAGATAAGTTTTGTCAAGAAAAAAGAATGTTTGGCTCCCAGCAGAATTTTTTCAGATTTTTAGGGTCAGATTGCAAGGCTGTTTTGACCCAGTAAACATCGGAATTGGAAATTAAGTTCTTCACATAAGTTGTATATAATTGAATTTAGAATCCAACCCAATTGGAATCAGTTCAATCGGAGTTCGGATGAGGGAGAAAAGTCCAAAATACTGAAGGCTGTGCAGTTTACTTGGGAAAAATTTCAGATCCGATTTTTCTTGCCTAAGTATGGTTGGATTTTGGTTTCCTTGATTGATTCAAAGTATCTAAGTCTTCAACATATGTATTGCTCAAGGATTTCAAGTTTGGAAAGGATTCCTTACTGCTTAAGGATTTCAAGACTGGAAGGATTCCTGACTGCTTAAGGATTTCAAGACTGGAAGGATTCCTTATTGCTCAAGAATTGCATCTTTGACCATAATAGTTGGGATACATATTATTTATGTTTCCTTTTTTATGAATATTTGTATATTCATCTTGTTTGCATGTGTGATAGTTTACCATATTTGGACAACATGGTAATATTTGGCTTTTGACCTAGATCACGGTTTTTGCAAACATGTTAATTTTGATAACCCTCACAAATTTTTTACATTACTAAGTGGGAGAGGGAGTTTATTTTGTATAAATCTCATGTCTCCATTACTAGTATGTAGATGATATAATTAAGTTTTGTGTGTTGGTTTTAGTATCTTCCTCCCCATCGGACGAAATTAATTATGGCATCATCAATACTTACTTCCTTAGAGGATAACTCCAAGATAATTGTTGTATGGATTGCTCCTCCATCTGGGGTAGTTCATTACAGAACAATGGATTTTGAGGTTAGGTAATGGTATACACTTAGCTATAAATAACAAGTATCCTCTCCATCTGAGTCACTGCTTTTATTTATAGGACTGAAGCAAATTAGCTATTTAATTTTATTGGGCATGGTTTAGTGTCTTGATAGTAAAATTAAAAGGTTGTGCCTATCTACACAAATGATGAAGAGTAGTGGACCTACCCATCAAAGCATACTCTTCACGGTGTGTAGGGTTGCTAATGTTTTTCTTTTAATAGACTGGTTGAGGGAACCAATTTAATAGAAATACAAAAAGTTTTGCCCTTCATAATTGTTGTTATGTGATTCTCAGATTCAAAAATGGACTCTTTTCAAAACAGTTGATGACATTGTCAAACAAATTTACTGGTCTTAATTATATTGACTGGAAAAGGATCTGGATATTGTGTCAACTGCTTAGGGGACCAAATTTGTGTTATCTGAGGTGTGCTCTGTCAAGCCCACTGAAATTGCAACAGAACCTGAAATCCGGTATATAAGGATTGGGTTACAACTGATGAGATGGCGCAGTGTTACATTTTAGCTTCTATGTCGAATGTATTGCAACATCAGCACCAGTTTTTTGGAAACTTCCTATGACATGATGCATAACCTAAAATAAAAGTTTGGGGTGCAGTTAGGCAAGTTGTAATGTGGGATTTGGGGAATTAACCGTTGGTGAAGGAACCCTAATAAGGGGATTATGTTCTGAAGATAATAGGTCTTCTGAATGAACTAGAAATCCCAGGAGCTGAAATCAATGGGAAAAACCCAGGTTGATATTTTGCTCCAGTTACTTACTAAGCTTTTTCAGCAGTTCCGCCTGAATTACAATGTGAACAAAATGCATTATTATTTGACGAAACTGCTGAAAGAGAGTTAAATTAGCCAAGGGTCTTTTGGTTAATAAATAGACAACTGTAATTGTAGTTGAAGAGGTTTCTATTTCTTAGCCGAAAGGCAGCAAGAAGCAGGAAAAGGTTCAACAACAAGCAACGGTTCCTCAGACAATTTATGAGCTTGGAGGTAGAGTGAAAAAGCCTAACGGCAAGTGTTTTCACTATAAGCAGAAAGGACACTAGAAGAAGGTTATCCGAATTATCTCAATAAATTAAATAATCAAGGAAATTTTTTTCACTAGTAGTTGAATCATGTTTAGCGGTGTTATCTACCAGTACCTAGTGTGTAGATACGGGTGCCACTAATCATGTTTGCAATTCATTACAAAGGTTCCAGGAAACCAGGAGACTTAGTGATGAAGAGATTTATCTACATATGGGAAGTGCTACAAAAGTAGCAGCAGTTGCAGTAGGCGTTTAATTTCAAGAGATTGTCTTTATGATCATTGAATTAGGAGAAACTTAGTTTCGGTTTCTAATTTGGTTGTAAATGGATATTTGGTTTATTTTTAATAACTCTGTGGTTATTAAGTTAAATAAACATTTTATCTGTTATGGTTCATTAGATGACAATCTCTACGTTATTAATGATATCGTTCCTACAATGCAACTAAATGAATTGAATAACACTAATAGATTGTCATATAAGAGAAATGAGCCTTATAAGTTGAACCAAACGTATCTTTGGCACTTACGCCTAGGTCATATTAATCTAAATAGAATTTCTAGACTGGTTAGAAATGGATCTTTGGGTTCAGTAGAAGTGGAGGCATTGGGTTCAGTAGAAGTGGAGGCACTTCTGGTCTGTGAATCCTGTTTGGAAGGTAAAATGACCAAGATGCCCTTTTTCAGGAAAAGGGAGAGCCAATGAAACGTTGAAATTGGTTCACTTTGATCTGTGTGTACCTATGAACATCCGGGATAGAGGTGGTTTTGAGTATTTCAATACTTTTATTGATGATTACTCAAGACATGGTTACATTTATTTGATACACCGTAAGTCCGAATGCTTTGAGAAATTCAAGGAGCATAGGCCGGAAACGGGAAAGCATCTAGATAAATGTATCAAGACACTGCGATCTCATCGTGGTGGCGAATACCTCTTGGAAGAATTTAGGAACTAGTGGCAGCAAGGAATTATATCCCAGTTGTTTGCGCTAGGTATGCCACAACATAATGGTGTAGCAGAACGAAGGAAAGGACTCTTATGGATATGGTGAGATCAGTGATGACTTGTTCAAATTTACTAAATTCGTTTTGGGGACATGCACTATAAACAATAGCGTACATTCTTAACTTGGTACCATTTAAGCTAGTACAAACTGCACCCACAGAACTGTGGACTGGGAGCAAAACTAGTCTATGGCATGTTCAGAATTGGGGTAGTCCAGCACATGTGCTGAAAGGGAAAGCAGATAAATTGGATTCAAGGACAAATGTTTGTTTGTTTTGATGGGGTACCCTAGAGGAACGAAAGTTGCTCTATTTTATAGTCCTAAGGATCATAAGGTCATTGTTAGCACCAATGCTTGATACTTAGAGGAAGGCTATGTCATAGATCACAAGCCCAGTAGTAAGATTGTTCTAAAAGAATTGAGAGAAAATAGACCGGCACAGACTTCTTCAATACCAATAATACAAGAGGCTACATCACATGCAAAATTTTGGCAAAAGATCAGAAGCACATGTTGTGCTAGCTTAAGAAGTCCATTTGTGGACTTAAGCAGGCATCTAGGTCTTGGAACATCCGTTTTGATCAAGTAATCAAATCTTTTGGTTTTGATCAATGTTCGGATAAGTCGTGTGTACAAGAAGCGCAACGGAAATGTGGTGGTGTTTGTAGCGCTATATGTGGATGATATCTTGTTTATCAAAAACGATGTGGGAGTGTTATCTTCAGTATATGTGTGGTTATCTAGCTAGTTCGATATGAAGGAGTTAGGAGTAGCCGATCACATCTTAGGGATTAAATTTTGCGAGATAGCAAGCAAAGGATGTTGGGCTTCTCTAGCTTCCTATATCGATGCGATCCTTGCCCGTTTTAGCATGCAGGATTCCAAGAAAGGATTGCTTCCTTTCAGACACAGAGTCAATCTATCCAAGGATCAGTGTCTTAAGACATCTGAGGAGATGAAGAAAATGAAGGGAGTTCCTAATGCTTCAGCAATAGGAAGCCTCATGTATGCTATGCTGTGAACTAGACTTGATATTTTCTTTGCTGTCGGCAGGTTAGCAGATTTCAGTCTAACCCTGGACAAGAAGATTGGACTTGTATAAAATGTATATTCAAGTATCTGAAAAGAACTAAGGATTATATGTTGGTGTACCAGTCAGACAGTCTAGTGCCTTGTGGGTACACAAAGTCAGATTTTATATCAAATAAGAGTTCCAGAAAGTCAACATCGAGATATGTGTTTTCCTTAGGAGGTGGAGCCATGAGTTGGAGTAGCAATCATGTATTGCTGATTCCACCATGGAGGCCAAGTATGTGGCAGCTTCTGAAGTAAACAAGGAAGCCGTTTGGCTCAAGAACTTCTTGATGGATCTAGAAATAGTACCTTCGGTGCAGTGAGCAATTTCAATCTATTGTGACAATAGTGGTGCAGTTGTTAACTCGAAGGAACCAAAGATTCATAAGAAGGGAAAACACATCGAGCGTAAGTATCACCTAATTCGAGAGATCGTACAGAAAGGTGATGTAGCTGTGACCAAGATTGCATCAGCAAACAACCTAGCAGATCCTTTTACGAATGGCTTACATACCAAGACTTTTGATAGTCACGTAAAGGGAATGGAAGTGAGATGCGTGGCAGCATGGTTTTTAGTCTAAGTGGGAGATTGTTAGAAACTTATACTAAAAGCCATGCTTTTATGTAATGGATTAATATTTAATTAGTTAATTATTAATCAGTTTTATCCCTTTTTGATGAGAATCTATTATGGGCAATGTTTGCATGATATAATTGTATGTTGTGCATGTGTCTTTTATTCTACATAGTAGATGATCCAGTGTGTAGAGTACGGCTTATACACAGAAGATTGGATCATCGGTTCTTGTGGAATATAAGTTTTGGTTCACAATATTAGATGAAATTTGACACACCATCAGTAGGATTGTAGTACACTGTTTTAGTAGGTTTGTCTTGACTACAAGGGACGGTTCTAGTTCCGACTCATTGTGCTAGTACATTTTGTGTGTATTGAACAGGACCGCTTTAAGGTAATTGTCTTAGTATTGACATTTTAAGATAATTAGAACCTTATAGTTATTAAGAATACTTATGCTCTTAATCCGGATATAATTAATACATATATACATTTAATGTTGTTGACTTTGATTCATTATAAAGTGAGATCTTTTTTCACGGTCAATAGTCTTGGTGAGTTGGGTCACGACATTATATGCATGAAATATATGGATATTAATTATTGATAGAATCCACGTCTCGTTAGAGATTGATGATACCCCCTTGAGTAAACTTATAATTTTCGGTTATGTCAAACCCTGCAGGTGGATATTTGTATCCGACATATCGAATGAGTTGAGTGGTTAGTCTCAAGGTGTTTTATAAGATGTTGATTAGTGGGAGATTGTTAGTAATCGACATTTAATCAACGGGTATCTGTAATATTAATGTGGGGAGATTAATAAGTATTTAATAACGTGGAGCTCGAAATATAATCGAGATAAAGATGGGAGTGCAATTATAATTCTTTAGTGGTGTGAATTATAATTTGTGAAATAAGAATAGAATCCGGGTGGGATTAGGTTTTCTTATTTGCACAAGAAGCCTAGATTTATTTCTCCTGCTCTGGCCCTATAAATATATCGTTATGTTCTCTAGGTCAGATAACAGTCATTTAGAAAATAAGAATAGAGGATGTGAGAGAGAGAACAAAGAGATCATGTAGAAGTCCACACTTGGCTACATGAACGAGATACAAAGGGAATATGGCAGAAGATCATGAGGTACTGTCGAGCAGAGTTTGTTGCATACAGTAATCGGGTCTGTCAAGTTCTATAATAAACAAGTCAACCAGTGTTCGTGTCTACGGATGAGAGGTAAACCCTAATTCCGCCTTCTAGGGTTTGTGTTTATTTTTTTTTGTTTAATCTATACGCATAATTACTGGTTTCTGGGATTCGTTTCCCAACACTTTATTCCAGTCACAAAACTTTCAAATGAAAGCCAACAAGCAATGAATTTTTACCCCCAAAAAATCATCACTAAAATGTGTGGAAAATCTATGTTATAATGCAGTACAAAAACACGAAGGGAAAAAAGTACAAAATCAAATCAAGCAATTTGGTCTTCATACGTCGGAGGAAATCAACAAGTTACTTGTTCTTTCACCTTGTCACAAGGAATTGTTCTTGGCCTTTGATTCATCTTGAGGCCAAGTTGCTGACTTCATTTTACCCTCCATCTGTTCAGACAAGCAAGTCCGAATAAGATTGAAAATTAAGTACATGTTTCATCAATGAAATAATATGGGGAATGCAATTGATTTACAAGTAAAACAGGAGGGCTTGCAAAAATTCCAAGTCCGTACGATTGCTAATTTTGTTGCAGTGTACTATGCTTCCATCAACAAAAATTCTCTCTTTGTTGTTTGTTGCAAAATGAAACTATTCTTATATCAAGAATTTTGGAAGTTAGCACAATTGCTAATTTTGCCACCAAATTCAGATAGGTGGCCTTTATAGAAGGAGCAATAAGCATTTTATCGCATCACATGGGCTTCTTTTGTAACTTACTAGGTGCGGGGACACGTGATTGACACATATTTTTGGCCCGTGAATGCCAAAATTTGTTGATTTATGTATCACGCAATGTTTATGCCCGGTGCATACATCTAGATGCCCGAGGTTCATGCTCGTTAGCAAAGCAACTGGCATTTGCAGGAAGCATAGCATGGTTCACACAAAACCATGCCCTCAATTCGTTAACTCGTGAGACATCACTTCATCCATACATAATCTTGATCTATATCTCACTTGCATGGTTCACACAATGCAGCTGTTTTACTACACTGAAAAGAATGACAAAGTTATATCTAAGGTTTCACCACTACGATACAAATCTAGGGTAACAGCCTTGCGCATATGTGAAAAATGCAAAATAAAAGATTAGAGGCATATGTATACCTCATGTGTTGAAAGCCCGCCAGAGGAACTGGGCTGCCTAATAGCGACATTACAAACAAATCCGTTGGCAGAGAGAACACATCTTCCTTGAGGACCCTTTACAGAAAAAGTGAGAATTTTTGCAGCAACATCCTGCAATTATCAACAAATACAATTCTTCTAAGGCACCACAAAATTATCTGAGATCTACACAAAAATTAGATACTCCATGACTTAAAGTCTAGGAATACGAAATTGCATATTCTGAGATTACAGATCAAACACACCAATGTGATGTAAATTCAAAGTAATGAAATTCAACAACAAACTCAACAATCTCAAGGAGGGTCAACAAGGTAACACCACAATATAGCAGCATTATAACATACCAACAACAAACTCAACAATCTCAAGGAGGGTCAACAAGGTAACACCACAATATAGCAGCATTATAACATACCAACAACAAACTCAACAATCTCAAGGAGGATCAACAAGGTAACACCACAATATAGCAGCATTATAACATACCAGCATTGCTCGTCACCATTATAACATACCAGCATTGCTGGTTGCTATTCTTGAAAACGGTCCAATAATTAATCTTTGGCGTAAAAAATATCATACCCATTTTGAGCTAGATACTATTTGACAGTACAAGAAAGGAAGAAAGAATAAAAATAAGAATCTGCTCGATAGTGAACCAACGTGTTCAAAGTTCCTCTTCCGACCAAGGTCATAGCGCCATTTCGGAGTTGTCTTTTTTCATATGCCTGAAGACACAAGAAATTAATCAATTAGCTACGAAGTTCATGTCAACTGCTACCCCCCATGAAAAGTGCTTTGAGGAGAATTTTCCATTTTAAGCGGAAAGAAAAGGCTTTTGAGGTCTATTCAAAAGGGGGAACAAAAAGGCTTTCAGGGTGCTATTGCAATTAGACTCTTGGCAAAAACTAACAAAGACGTTTTATTTTGATTTTATCTGTTGCAGCTGCACTGTTTAGAAACTGAGAAGTAATTAATTATTCTTGACTTGGCCATTGAAATAATAGTCAAAGATAGCTCTAGGCATGCCAAGCAGTAACAAAAAGAAAAAACAAGCAGATGGAACAGAAGTTGATTTTAAAAGACTATTACTCGTAATTTAAGGATGACATGTTAGCAATTTTCTGTAGGTGGGCCAACATAGATCATATAATTAGATATTGTATATTGTCGAAAAAGTTTTGAGTGGTGTCGGTATTACCCATTGAGTTGTGGTCATCAAATAAATATGACCGGGTAATTGACAAATCTCTGCTAGCACGTGTTTGGGTTATATCGCGTGCGTTATGTGGTGCGGGCTATTATTAAGTGTAGAGACCATTCAAGGCCCATTAGGGTTCCATCTATTATGATGGGCTATGATGGAACCAAGGCCTATAAATATGTGGTTAAGTCCCCACTCCAAACCCTAATCTCTTTTCTCATACCATCCCATCGTGTGTGAGACTAAGGTCAAGATCAAGAGTAGGGCTTTGGAGGTGGAAGATGAATAACCACACACACAAGGTTTTCATCCTCCATGGCGACAGGTACGCATCCGCTATTATTTTCTTCAATAGTTTGACATGAGTTCTTGGGTTAGGGTTTCTTATGAAATCCTACAAGTGGTATCAGAGCCCCTTGTCAAATTATTGAGGAAACTCAAGTTTATTTTACGACAGTCACAAAAATAGTGTTCAGTCATGGTACACGACATACAGGGTTTGGTTGTTATGCCTTTGTTACTCTCGAAAGCACTTCCTTCAGTTTATGATTCAATTAATTTTGTGTTCTATGGGATGCTTTGATTGCACAATGTTGATAATTGATCATCATCTACATGACTGACGAGCATTGACCAATTATGACCGTGATGTTTTTTGTTACAGGAGCATGTCTGTCTCGTGCATGTGTTTGTAGTGACACAAAGAAACAAAAGAATTATTGGAATATAATTACAGTTTTCGTGAGAGAACAATTGCAACCATCATGTGTTGTTTTTTGTTTTTTGTTGTTGTTATCTTGTTTATCAAGATTACTTGAAATATAGTTTCAATTGAGGAAAATATAAGGTTTTATTTTCTCTCTCTCAGAAACCAGTGATTTATTTAATGTTGCCATAAGTGTACCGTGCAACTAAGGGAAGTTATTACTTATTTCAAAGAAAGTTTTATTATTGTGGGGCATAAAGATTATTTCGTAGTCCATACCTAGGGCTTAGGAGAATTAAAGTAATAAGCCACCAAAGTGGCTCTATTATGGAGATCTTCTTAAACTTGAAGGTAACAGTTTTGGATTACATAAAGTTACGTTTAAATCCATGCGGGTAATAATCAGCCCAAAGGAAGATTATTACTTGGCCGGATTTAAACGGTATAAGGTATTTAATCTTTTGAATAATATAATTTTTAGGATTTACCTATGCGTTCAAAAGTCGGCCCAAAGGAAGGCTTTTGATTGGCTAGGCCTATTTTATATTGTTCATGTTAACTAGCCTTATTTATTTTTGAGAAGACCACTTGCATGTTATAATTACTGTCCAAAGACTTGGTTATGATGATGCGTTAGGTTTCTCGACAGGGCCCACCACTAAAGACATAAATATTTGTGAATTTTAGTTTATGTCTGTTTGTCTAAATTGTTTTCCCCTACAATTAGACCAATTTTTGCATGATAATAAGCTGGTGAGGGGTAAACCTGTTCTGATGGTCATATGGAATCGCCTTGATCTTGCATGATATGTATCGTACATGTTACGATGGATTCAAAAGTATAGTTTTGATTTTTTGGTCTCTGCCTGTTATAGATGCATTCAGTTGGCAATGATCCAAAAAAATGAAGACACAATGCATAACAATTTACGAGATGCTCCAGATCTTCCCTCTCTCTCACCCCGTCCCATTAGATTTTCTCTCTCTTCACCCCTTTCTCTCCACCCATCTTCTTTTCTTTACCCTTTGCGTTTTAACCTCAGAGCTTCATTTTTCCTCGGATCTCGCTCAGTCTGGAGCAGCTCAGAGCTTCATTTCTCCTCGGAACCCGTGCTTCTTAGCGTCTGTACTGTTCTCACACCTCGCCATCTCTTTGTTCGGATAAAGGTACTGTTCTCACACCTCTTTCCGACTGCTAAGTTCAAATTGTTGTTCTCTTTGTTGCTCATTTTTGGCGGCTGAGACCGTAGTGGTATTTGGTTTGGAGTCTGCTCAATTTTTGCATGACTTGGAAAGGAAACAAATGGAGGACATCCCTTATGCGTCAGCAGTAGGGAGTCTTATGTATGCTCTAGTTTGTACGCGTCCGGATATTGCGTACGCAGTTGGAATGCTTGGCAGATATTTAAGTAATCCAGGCTTGGATCACTGGAAAGCAGCTAAGCGAGTTATGCGATACTTGCAAAGGACAAAAGATTATATGCTCACATATAGGAGGTCTGAACATTTGGAGATCATTGGATATTCAGACTCTGATTTTGCTGGTTGCCTCGATAGTAGGAGATCCACTTCTGGTTATGTTTTCATGTTTGCTGGAGGAGCTGTGTCATGGAAAAGTGTCAAACAGACACTCATAGCTTCATCTACCATGGAAGCTGAATTTATAGCTTGCTATGAGGCATCAAATCAAGCGATATGGTTGCGGAATTTTATCTCAAGGCTTCATATTGTGGATAATATTGAGAAGCCACTAAGGATTTATTGTGATAATAAAGCCGATGAATTGTATTCCAAGAATGACAAGAGTTCGTAAAAATCAAAGCATATTGACATCAAGTTTCTTGTCGTTAAGGAAAGAGTTCGGAATCATCTTATGTCAATTGAGTATATTAGCACAGAACTTATGATTGCGGATCCGCTTACTAAGGGCTTACCACCTAAAGTGTTTAAGGAGCATGTAGCTCGTACAGGAGTGGTTAGTTCTAGTGAAGTATTTGATTAGTGGGAGTTGTGCTACTCATATTATTAATTATGTGACTTTTGTGGTGATCACTTTTGGTTTATTGATGATTCTGAAATAAAGTTGCATATTTTCAAATTGTGGTATATACATGAAGTTTTGAATACACGCGTGACTCAGGAACTCTGTTGAGTTATAAGGTTGGACTAGTTGGAAATAGGCATGCTAAAGGATCACATTTGCATGTAATTTCCATGCTACACTTATGTACAATATCTAATTATATGATCTATGTCGTTGTGACCATGGATGGGTCCTGTCATGATAAATATGGCAAAGGCCGCCATGATCCTATATTTATGTTTTTGATGGACCAGATTGTTTGAGATGACACTCATAAATTTCGACAATAAAAGTTTGAGCGCTCCTAAAGTTTACAATGTCTAATATCTGGATGACCTATGTGGCCCAAGTGGGAGATTGTTAGCAATTTTCTGTAGGTGGGCCTACATAGATCATATAATTAGATATTGTTATTGTCGAATAAAGTTTGAGTGGTGTCGGTATTACCCATTGAATTGTGATCGTCTAATAAATATGACCGGGTAATTGACAAATCTTTGCTAGCACGTATTTGGGTTATATCACGTGCGTTATGTGGTGCGGGCTATTATTAAGTGTAGAGACCATTCAAGGCCCATTAGGGTTCCATCTATTATGATGGGCTATGATGGAACCAAGGCCTATAAATATGTGGTTAAGTCCCCACTCCAAACCCTAATCTCTTTTCTCATACCATCCCATCGAGTGTGAGACTAAGGTCAAAATTAAGAGTAGGGCTTTGGAGGTGGAAGACGAACAACCACACATACAAGGTTTTCATCTTCCATGGCGACAGGTATGCATCCGCTATTATTTTCTTCAATGGTTTGACATGAGTTCTTGGGTTTAGGGTTTCTTATGAAATCCTACACAAAAACCATACATACTAGCATTAAGCAAGATTGAATGCTTCAGTGTTTCCACAAGGATGAATGATATCCAAGCCTTCATTCGAAAAACTATTTCTATGTCTTCAATGTCTCTTTAATCTTCATGTACCTTTTCTTCTTCAATTCAATCTATTAACAGAATGCGCATACACATAGGTTATTATTGTAAAAATCAAACAACAGCTTTCATCACTGAATATCATTTTACCACTGAGCACACGGCGACGTGCGAAGCACGTCAGCTATGACTAGTATAATAAAAGTACCGCTAAATCCGAAACAGTTCCCGGTACTGGTCGGTACCAATAGGAAAATCGGTACCATGGCCGGTACGAGATTCAGAGCCTTGCTAAATTTGAACTTTTGGGCTTAGAATTCTTTCCCAGAATGGGCTGCCAACTTTTGAACACGATTTGTTCGTACTTTATTTTCGATCTTGTTTTTATGCCCATTTAAAGAAACATTTTTTAAGGGGCACTTAAAATAATCATCCTCCAACTCACTTGGACTTAGGGCTGTAAACGAGCCGAGCTCAATGAAAATTTGACGAGCCGAGCACTAGCCTAACTTATCGAGGCTTGAGTCGAACTCGAACTTGTTCACGAGCCTTAACGACTAAAAAATATTAGATATTTATGTTCTCATACAAGTCTAGAACTTCAAATATATATTTTTTTTATTTTGAACATAAATAAGTCCATTTATACATAAAATTACAAAACCATTTTAACATTTAAGTTTATAATACTTTTAGAAGTTTATGAATGTACAAGTTATAAAAAAAATATTATGTATATATGAAAGTTTATACATACTTAAGGTCATAGATGAAATTTTTATGAGATATACATATATATTCCAAGTTCGCGAACTTAATCGAGCCGAATACCAGTATTCGGCTCATTTATCAAACGAGCCTAAAAATGAGATTCAGGTTTAGTTCGTTTACTACCCGAATCGAACAAGTCTTTACCGAGTCGAGCCTTGAATAGTTCATGAACGGCTCAGTTCATTTACAACCTCGGACTTGTGTAATCATCATGTCCCTTTTTTGGAGTTATATTTTCATCTCGAAATTCAAATAATCGCAAAATTGTCCTTTATTTTTATATATATGTTAAAATAGAGACCCCTTTAAATAGATATATACTAAGAAGTACCCATACCTAAAGGCACGACACGACATAATTTGACCTCAACCTATGGAGAAAATTTAAATGCAAACATGATCAACCACTAACATACCAAGTTACTACATATAATCAATTTTTAGTCAACAAATTCACAAAGAATCGAGAAATTTTGCAATTACTGAGTTCCAAACAACGAATAGTTCTGTGTTTAAAGACATGTACCCACCTAAACGGGCATTCCTTGTGTCACAATAGACCTATGGTGTCTAACGAAGAACCCAATAAATTCGTGAAGAGAATTGTATTATCAACTGATCCAGAATTTAATTTCCGCGGTAATCAACAAGAAGGTGATGCTGTTTTTGTCTTGCTATAGTTTTATTTGGATGGTCATTACTTCCATGGAGTTAGGCACACTAAAGATTTATCTGGATGGTCAATACTTCTATGGAGTTAGCCACTGAACGGATCATTTTGTTTCTCCTTTTTGTTGCATCTATTTGTGTAATGATCGTGTGTTTGCAGTGGTTGTATGGTTTTGGGTGTGTTTGTTGTGTTCAGCCTGTTCATGCATGTAGTTGTTTGATCGCCTTTTCCCATTCCCATCGAATAGATTTCCCCAATTAAACTGGCCCCATGTCCATTCCAATCGCTTCACAATTGTGGTTGAGGTTATGCTGAATCATGCATCCCGTATACCCTTTTGTAGTACTTTATTTCTATAGTTTTGAAGAGTCTTTTTAAAAAATTGATTTTAAGAATCTTATCTTCTTCTTGCATGCATATCTTGAGTCTTTTATTTTCCAATAGCGGTTTGACCAGTTCATGCATGTTGTTGTTCGACCTCCCCCCTCCCGTCAAGCAGCTTTCCCCAATTGGAATGGGGGGCCTGTTTGATTGCTTCACGATTGTGACTAAGGTAATACGTGTTTGTGCATTTCCGTATGTCCTTTCGTAGTACTTTATTGGTTTGTTGATGACAAAAATATGATATTTGCTTGGCATGCATATCGCAGTTGCACATTCTCACTGCTCCCACATGTTTCTTTCATACACACACACACTAGTTTAGGTTGTTTTGTTTGTGTTGGTCCATTCAGTGGCTTTGAGGATTAACTTTGGTCTCAACTCTGGCTCGCCTGAGTGTTATGTTGTGGAAACGGTGGATCCTTGGTTATCAGTTGAAACCAGTGGTGGTGGTGATGTTTTGTTATCTCGGTCACTTGTCATCACATTAATTCTTTGAGGGGTGTTTCGTGGAATGCTTGTTGTAGCGGAGCATTCGGAGTTCTGGTGCTTAATTCCTAGTGTTGCATTGTTGGTCTGGTGGGCTTAGTGGCTTGGCTTGAGTTAGGTTAGGTTTATAAGTGGACTTGGCTGAGACCGTAGCGCATGCCCGTGCCTAAAGGCACTCTCACAAACTTATATTCAATAATGCTTCAAGTGTCCGTAGCAAGGTGTATGGACGATTGAAATGATAATTTATTATGGGGCAAGAGCATGCACAAAGAGAAAGTAGGAAAAACGCCATCAAAAGGAGGATGCTTCTTATGGTTTTAACTTTTATAGTGTACCGGACGGTATTCAATGGATAGACAGAAAAGGGAAAAATGTCGTAACCGACCATCAAAAATGTTATGAGTTAATCATTAAAAGTTAACTATGGGCAAGGTAAGGTGACCAACTACTCATATTACACCATTTTTAGTAAGGATCACCCAACAACTAACCAAAGAAAAGAAACAAAAGAGCAAACTGAATACTGCCGAGAAGGCTACTGAAATAAATTCAATGCTCCAACAGTTGACACTGGCAAAATAATACCTGGAGACAGTGGTTTCCGCATATTTGCTGGAGCAGCAAAGGTCATTTATGATTTGTGCCTATAACACATCAATGTCAGTTGAAGGTGCTCTAACCAAAAAAGACAACAAAGGTGTCAACAAAGGTGTCATATTTGTTGTAGCTGTCTGGACTTGCTTTTTTCTTTTTCTTTTTTTATTCCCGCCCGGAAGGGTCACCCGACCGTTTGGACGGCTTTGGCAGGGAGCTAATTTGGTTCTCTTTTCGGGTCTTGTCTTTCTCGTGGTCCTTGTTTAGTCACGAAGGCATAATTACATCATAAAATATGATATTCTGATTTGGAAACTCTTTGATATAGCGAATTGGGCTCCAAATTCGTGACGTTGAGTATTATTCTAAACTTATCAAGTTGTTATCTCTCAAATTATAAACTTTAGGGACTGCTTAATGTTTGTGGGACAGGTCATGGGATTCTAGGTCAGCTTTGGACTGCTGTAGAAACGAAATGGAACACCTGTGGGATTTAGTGAAGGGTTGAATTTAAGATTTGTTTTCTTTTATTTACCTAGAGGGGAGGATCCCGAAAGCTCGTACCATTATTAGATTACTTTTTGGGTGCATGTGTTATATCTTCTATTGTGTAATTCCCTCGTGAAGTGGATGATTTCTTTCTTTTTTTTTTAGTATTCTGAGAACTTATCCTAAACTTTATTAATAAATTGTAAACGCATTTTATCAACGGCTTGGAATGATTACTATACATGATGGTTATGGATAATTATTGGACATGTTATGGGTAAAATTGATTACCATTATTGGAAATTGAATTTTTTTTAAACTTTCAGGGGTAAAATTGATTTTTTTTTAAATTTAATGGATAAATTTATAATTACTCAAAAATTTAGGGTAAAAACTATAATTTAGCATATATATATAACTCATCTTCTTCATCAGCCGACATTACCATGTTCAAACCCTAAAATATCAGATCTGCTCTTCCAGCAGCAGTAGCCAGCAGGTATGTCGTCTACTCGTCTGTACTCTCTCTCTCTCTCTCTCTCTCTCTCTCTCTCTCTCTCTCTCTCTCTCTGTGGCAACACCTCCTCGAAGCTTCGCACCTCGACAATCTGAAATCGGGTTCAAGATCAAAAAAATGGAAACAAGAAACACAAAGCTGTGGGTTTTTTTTTATATTCAGGTTCCGATGTTTTTTTTTTGTGTAATTAATCGGGTTTCGATGTTGCCGAGGGACTTGAGTCGTAGGTATACACGGATGTTGTTTGTAAAGAAATTGTGGCCGTCGTCGAATGTTAAAGTGCTATGGATCTGATGGAGAGAAGTTTAGCCCAGTTTTCCAAAAGATTTTAGCACCTGCTAAAATCTTGATATTTTAGAACCTGGGTGCTAAAATCTTTTGGAAAACTGGGCGTGAGAGATCGTTCAAAAGTGATGGTCTCCATTCTTCCACAATTGTTTTAGTTTATCATCTTTTCCGATATGGACACATTTTTACCATGACTATTTGTAATTTTACCATGTTAGTTCGTTAGTTTATCATCTTTCTTGTTTTTGCCCATTTTTTCCATGACTATTTGTAATTTTGCCACGTTAACTGATAGGAACATCACTTTACCATGGTTTCTCTAGTTTTATCAAAGGTTGGTTTTGTTTTTGCTTTTGTTTTTTGATTTTTTTTATGGTAAATAATTTAATCTTGTTAGCTTTTGTCTCACTAAATTTCATGATAAACAATTTCACACCTTGATAAGAGTTCCATGTATTGTGTACATTATTGGATGGTAATCATGGTATTCAAGTTTACCATGAAATCAGTTCGGATGGTATTCAAGTTTACCATGAAATCAGTTCGGATGGTATTTTACCATGAAATGTGTTTTGATTGATGTTTGTTTGTCCAAAAAATTTACCATGGGATTTGTTGTTTTGATTCAATTTAATTTGAAATTTATCATGAAATCTGGACAAATTACCATGAAATCTGATCGATTGAAATTCATGGTATTCAAATCTACCATATTCATTGCATTGGGTCTGATTTTTTACCATGAATTTTGTTCTCCATTCATTTTTTTGGCCTATCTTCAGTTTCTTTTTTTTTTTTTGGCCTGCTCAGCGGCTCTTTAGCCATGGTAATGTAAATTGCCGTTGCACAGGCCCAAAATAATAAAGAAATTGAAGATAAAGGATGAGGCGTATGTTGCACCATGTATTTTTCATGATTTACAATACTTGACCAAATTTAACAAAAAAAATTTACCACAATCAATGAAATATGATGTGAACAAGTATTTTACCATGATTCAATGTAACAAGTATTAATTTTCAACGTCATTGAAACTTTTTTGTACCATGATAATTTGGTAGAGGTTGAAGCGTATGTTTTTACCATGATCGAAGTTGTTAAACCAAGGTAACCAGTTGCCTCAATTTACCATAAACATCGATATACTTTTTTGAACATGTATTTGACCATGATTCAACTTTGCAAGCCTTTTAATTTAATTTTACTATGTTCATTGTATTGTGTCTGATTTTTACCAGGTTTTTTGATCTCCATTCATTTTTTACCATAATGACTGAATATTATGTGAACATGATTTTACCATATTTATTTTTAATTTACCATGACTACGTGGACATGTTTTTACCATGACTACTTTTTTTTACCTAAAATTCGGAGCTCGCAGGACTTAAATTCGAAAACAACATCATCCCCTAATTTGGAATCTCCACAATTTCAAAAATTCCTTGATTTTAGGTAAGTGAATCATACACCATTTCAAAACTTCCTTAATTTAAGCAAGATAATGAAGGAAAATTTGAAAAATAATTGGATGACATGCATTTCAAATTTTGACAGTCCCCAAAAAGAAGGAAGTAACTGCCATGCATTTCAAATTCCCTAGGAATTTCGGAAGTCCCTATTTTTTTTGCAAGCCTTTTAATTTAATTTTACCATGTTCATTGTATTGTGTCTGATTTTTACCACATTTTTTTCTCCATTCATTTTTTTACCATAATGACTGAATATTGTGTGAACATGATTTTTACCATATTTATTTTTAATTTACCATGACTATGTGAACATGATTTGAACGTTTGAATTTTTTGGAGACCACACTTGCCTAAATTCATCCCTAATGGCTACCAGAATTTGAACGTTTGAATTTTTTGAAATTCCTTGATTTTAGGTCATTCACCGTGCATTGATTTTGGATAA
Source organism: Vaccinium vitis-idaea (assembly GCA_963854785.1). Taxonomy (NCBI): domain Eukaryota; kingdom Viridiplantae; phylum Streptophyta; class Magnoliopsida; order Ericales; family Ericaceae; genus Vaccinium; species Vaccinium vitis-idaea. Next base: position 25,433,793 of record OY978226.1, on the reverse strand, counting down.
TAGGATGAAAAGAAAATTTTCGTAACTAACAATATTTCAAAAATTCATTATTCCCTAAAAAGAAGGAACTAGATTTTAGGAAGTCCTTATTTCATACAAATATACATATATATGAAGAAAGGGTAATTATGACAAATCAAATTACAAGAGGATGAAAACATAACCCCGTAAAAATAGGAGGATGTAAACGTACGTGATATCCAAAATTTGGATGGATATTTAATTACCTCTAAATTAAATGGGGTAGGGCGCGTTGATTAATTAAGCAGTAACAGTATTACTTTTTTATTCTCCAACCTTATGGCAAATTAGAAAGTGTTGATTGGTAAATGGAAAGCTCTTCTCTTTTGTGCTTGTTTACTGTGTTTATTCATTTCTAGGACGCTGCTTCCATGTCCCCCCCCCCCCCCCCCCTTTGTCTGGGGGACACCATTTCCCTCCCACTCCTACACCATTAGATCTGTAGGATTCAATCTTGACCCTTCAATAAAATAATATGAAATACTCCCTACCTACACAACCAGTTACCCTCTTTGAGGTTTAAAAAAAAAAACTTTAACCCCTTATACTAACCATGGTTACGTCCCTTATACCAGCACCCCCCCCCCCCCCCCAATGTCTGTCTCTCTCTCTACACCCTCTCTGTATGAGCTCCACCACCAGAGCTCCCACCGCCGGCAACGCTGTACGACCATCACCACCATCGTCGCCGCCCCCTCTCTCTACTCCTAAACCATCAACAACGGACCATAGGACCCTCCACCACCACCACCATCGTATTTCAGGGTTTCTTCTCTTCTCTCTCTCACAACCATCGATCTCTTCTCTCTCACAGGTTCTCTTCTCTTTCTCCTATTGTTCTTTTTCTTGGTTCCACCATATACATGTTTTGAACTCTAGTGAGGAAAGCCCCAAATCAATTTGCCCTGATTTTTTAAAACGCCCAAATCTCAAACTAGGGTTTTGTATTGAAAAAAAAATCATTCATTGAATTAGTGGGTGACTGATTTGGGGCTCTTATACACGCATGGATTTGTTAAGGTTTGAAGGCAATAGTTTATTTACTTAGTGTAAATACTAAAATCCAACCCAATATGAACTGGATTGTGCTCTTCTGGTGGGTAAAATTCAAATGCTCAGTTAAAATTCAATTGATATCATACACTAGCTTGGCAAGCATTTTTGGGGATGAGAAGCATGTTTGATTGGCAAGTAGATTTCAATTTTGTCTATCTCTTTCAATTACTCGTTTGGCAAGTTATAAGATGATGAATGTGGTTTTTTACTTGGTGGATAGTTTTGTTGTTGGCTTCGTGCTGCATGGGTTTGCCCCGTGGCACACGACTAGTCATTTCCCATTTTGCTGCGTGACACTACTTGTTTTCTTCAACAATTATACTAACTTCCGTTGTTTATGTTGTTACAGGACTGTGCAGTAAATGAAGTGGAGGAAGTTTGTTTTATGTTGGTGGTAGAAGGAATGATATGGGTTGACTGATGGGTGAAAACTTTTGATGTTATAATGTTGAATTTTAGTATGGTCTAACTTACTGGGTCTCTGATGACGAACAAAACTTATATGAACTATGTATATACTGAATATTTGGTGACGGAATCACGATAGATGCTATCATGGAAATTTGGTAACGTTGAATTTTATGCTGAATATTTACTAACGTTGAATTTGGAGATGGAATCATGGAAATGGTAATCTTGTTGATGCTTCTTTGTAGATGGTATGTTCCCCTAAAATTTAGGGTACAATCGATTGGATGATCGATTCTATATAATGCAAATTGACAACATTTTTCTAAAATTTAGGGTCCAATCGATTGGATGATCCATAAAGTAAAATTGACAACCTTTTTCTGTGTCTATTTTGAACTTTTTGTGTGTGTCAAAGGGTTTAGGAACATTGATCTTTGTGCGTGGCAAGTGAAGTGTCCATTTTCCTTGTGCAATTGATTGTTCAATCGATCGACAGGGGTCTTTAAAAAATTTGGACAAGCCCTTGAATTAAAAATCTGAAAGTGCAAAGTGCCAAAGTGGGTTAGGGTTTTAGAGGGTGGGGAATGGAGGTTTTGGTTGGATTTTGCAGTCAGAGGAAAGATAAGGGAAGTGGGTTAGTGGTTTTTCGAAGTCGGGTTGGGTTGTAATTGATGAATTTTCCCAGTAGATACAGGTAGTGGCATAATTAAGATACCGGTATTAACCCTTTCTTGGCGTTCTGTTCCCTTAATACCGATATTCCAATTTCACAGATACCGGTATCCCTGGGTATTCCAATTTCACGGACTATGGTTCAAAATTAAGGACGAGGGGGACAATTATATTACATAACCAAAGTCATATACAAAATGGAGCAATTAAAAACACAATAATAAAACCCATGCTAGAATCCCAGTCGGACCGCCACAGCAATAAAACATACAATGAATCCCCAGAGCAGATGTTTCATAGACCGAACTTCTTGTTGGAGCATATCAACCTTAGTTTCAAGAGTAGCATGGCTTCCATCTCCACACTCTCTTCATCTTTCTCATAAACCTCCACTTCACCTTGCATTGGCCACGATTTTGATAAACACCACCTAAAAAAACCACATCCCTTTGGGTTTTTTTTTTTTTTTATAACATGCAAAGTACAACCATCCGTGTGTGGTCTTCTACGGCCCTACGATCCACAGCTTAGCCTTGACACCGCAATAACAGTTTGGTGCATCGTCATATAAAGGCGTCACCATGTCCCCATGACCACCCCTGCAATTTGTGTTGGAGGAACAAGACATTTTCCAACTACAATTTGTAACAAACCACCACAAATCAGACAAATTTTTAACAATTTACGGTACTGTGAAGGTCTACATTGAATAAACATCCATAAATTATACCACTATAAGATAAATAAAAAAAACCTTATCCTAGTATATTTGATGTTTTTACCTACTAATTGATTGGTCGATCGATTGTTCTATGTTCTATGGATAAATGAAAATTTATGAAATTTGTGATATTTGTCAAATAAATACCAGAGAGAGAGAGAGAGAGGGGTAGGATTAAACACATAGTAGGCAAGTGACACATGTTTCATATGACTATACAATAAATCAAACCGAGGAAGGTAAGATTAAATTTTGTATATGTGAAAAAGGTTCGATTTAGCACCATACCTGAAAAATCACCACCCCGTGAGAGAGAGAGAGAGAGAGTGCGAATTTGTACAAAGAGTGAGAGAGGAGGGGAGGGAAATTTCAATCACCACCCCGTGGTAGATACGTAGGAATGGTGGTAACGAATGGTAGGTGGTCTAGGTTTAAGAAAGGAGGGGGAGGGAAATTTCAATTTTTGATTGAAATTTGAAATTTTAAAATGTGCCTGAAAATTCAATTTTCGGGTAAAAATGGAGGGAGGTAGATTGGTGGGAAAATACACCTGGGGTAGCTGAATTGGGCCTACTTGGGCCACTTTTTATTTGGAATGTTTGGGCCAATTTTTATTTGGAATGTTTGGGCCAATTCTAAAAAGTAGAATAGGTGGCCAACCAAATTTGATAATTTTGATTAGTACTTCAACTGCAATTTCGTTCAATGAATTGTTTGTTTACTTCCCAACACAATAATTAATAAAAGAACAAATTGTCAAATTTAACAAACTATATGGATACAAGAAAGAAAATTTATTTAACTCTCAAATAATTATACAAATTTATTGGAGATACAACTATGAATTTGTTTAATAAACTTCCACTAATTTCAATCTACTGACGTTCAAAGCAAAAACTCCATCCGTTGAACAAGGGAAAATGTGAAATCTTGATTTTGGTAGCCGGTGGATTTGTTTCCTGCCATCAGTAGTAATAACAAAGAGGACTTAAGAGATAATTCATTGGCTGATCGATTGTAGGATTAAAACTGTAATGGCTCAGAAAACATAATTTAGACTTAATTGATTGGCTGATCGATTGTAGGATTAAACAGTAACTGACCTTTGTCAAAATAGTAATGGACCAATACCTTTGATTTTCTGCAGGATGCTTCATTTGCCTCGTATCCCATTTCACTACTGGAAGCTACCCTAAATCATTCATTAAAAATTCCAGAAATCATTGGAAAAATTTGTACGGCCTTGCTTATTGAAAAAAGAATGAAGAGATATTACCGAGGGAATCATGTCGACGCCGGAGGGGCTTTCTTATCACAATGTTAAACTGCAAGTTAGGGTACTCATGGACACCACAAAAAAATAAGGTACACACACGTTCAAAATGAACACAGTGACACTGAAACTGGGCTAAAAAATAAGTCATTATGGATGCATTAGGGTAGTCATGGCTGCAACTGAAACTGTTGCCCCGCCACAGTATCTACCTTCATTATGCCAAATAAATCAATTTAATCATCATTGCCCAATTTTGACTTGTACGAGATCCATTTACGAAAATTGCCCGGGTTTGAATTTAATGGGAGATGGCAGACAAGTCTCAGACTTGATCACAATATCAATAGCACACAAAGACACCATCAAAATCAACACAGACAGACCGTTAAATTGGGCTCAGGAACTTGTCAGTATAGATGCATGCATTAGGGTACTCATGGCAGCAACTATGGTTGCCCAGCCACGGTATCTACCTTCATTATGCGAAGAAGACGAATTTCATCATCATTGCCCAATTTCCATAAGTACCAAATCCCTTTCACAAACCTACCATGATTTGAAGTGGAGCTACACACAAACATAGTCAAAATAAGTGGCGCTACCCACGCAGAAAGACAATACAACTTAACACAAACACAAACACAATCAAACTGGGCACATACCGCTTCAAATCAACTGTATGCACAATGCCAAATCACAAACAGTAAGACTTACAGAATGCATGAAACACTGCTTATATAAGACCAGTTGCATACAAATGACATCCATACAAATTAATTGTCCACCTTACAGAGTTTCCGACTCGTCATATAGCATTATTTCATGCCACGGATTTTAGCAATAGCCCCAAAATATCCAACATTAATAAAATTACTTTGTCCGCAAAAAAATAACCAACATACGCTCTAAATTGACATCTACTTTCCCACCAGGTCATATATCAATTTCATCTATTTTGGTTCGCAAATATAGGTGTCACCTACCTCAAAAAACAAAAGTATATGGAACATGATACTTACGTGTATGGTATGAAATACCTGCGTGGCCCAACAACAAAAAATACAAATTAGTATGGTCTAAATTATTCTAATTTCATAAATTAATTGATATACCGTTTGCTAGGTTCCTTTCCATTCATCAAATTGAGTCAACACAAATGATTTGGCCCGATTATTCACGTCATGTAGCAAATCCATTAACAACCTTGGTCTTTCATTATCATCCATCTGCAACACGACACCACGTCCTAATTTAGCTTTAACAACAAAACAAATTATTTTCAACAACAACAAACAATATGGGACGATTTACTTGCATGAAACACTAACCAAGTGTACACCAGGTGGGTAATCAACTCCTTGCATGAATTTGATGACGAACAGTCCACAATCATGCCTACATTTCACAGGATATATGATTTAGTGATTTCTTTTACCGCAATATGCGTCTGGATTCCTCGCTAAATTTAGATACAATTTTTCGTAATTTGTTTTAACGCAATACGCGTCTGGATCTTCCTCCTCCTCTATAAATTCAACAACATCCCACCAAGAAAGTTAGTGTTCTTAAATTGTGTGCCTTCATGCCTTCATATTTGACTAATTGATTACAAATAATTTTTACTCACCTTCCTAGGCCGCGAATTCAATGCTTTGAGACTGGTGAGTAATTCATTTGTCGACGCTGCCTCATCCTCGAACTTTCTCTTCTCCTCCTTTGGTAGGTTATTCCATCGCCACCCAATTGCCACCTTGTCCAGCATTATTTATCCAAATATGAAACTATTACAATTTTCCTTCAACCCTGGAACATATAAATATATCGTGTCAAAATACAATTTTGACCTCATTAATTTGTTAGAGTGCTGCTACCATCGTCTTTAAGTCTCTGGTACTCATGTTTGCTACATGCAAGCATGAATTATATGAGATAGTCGCAAAAATTTACGTACTTAAGTAAATAATGTCCTATAGGGACATTAACAATTGCAGACATGAATTACTTGTATATGAGGAAGGATGTTGGCGCCCGTCGTTTCAAATTTTCATCCTTTCTTAAAAAACCAAAGTACCTGAACAAACACAAAACAAGCATGGCATTGTAAAAATCTGGCATAACCTCGATCACTTACTTAATCGATTGACATTGGTTGTTTATAAAAATCTGTCAAAGTACCTGAACATACATTGAACATTGGTTGTTTATACCAACATCCATACAAATTAATTGTACATCAAATACATGGTTTCACTTGCTAATGTAACAGATTATAAAATAAATTATACGAACTATTCTATAAACGAAAATACTTGTACCAATCAGTTACTTAATCGATTGACCGGCAATCATGCAAAAGCAAACACATTCCGACGGTGGATCAACATTTAATTCAATTGAAGCATCCATTTTCAGTAATATATATCTTTTGCTCAATTACTTACTTAATTGAAAATACTGAAATTTTTTTGCTCACCCACAAATGCACCCACGGTTATTCAAAGATCAAGAACAATGATTTTCGTTTCTGTGTTTGTGTGGGTGTGTGTGGAGGTTAGATAGATAGAGGGAGAGATAACGAGAGAGAGAAATAGAGATAGAGAGACTCCGCTGGATCATCCATCCCAGAGTCGAATGCGGGATTGGATATGAACTTATCTCGAATGCTAGGGCAAGCCAAGCCATGGGTGGTGGATGGTGGATGGGTGGCGTGCCCCTGTATGGTGGTGGTGTGGGAGGCGGATTGGAAGGGGAAGAAGAGGACTGGTTTAGGGCACACGGGGGAAACGGTGGGGTGCGTGGTGTGTTTAGGGGCACAAGGGGTCATGTGTATTGGGTTGGGATTGGAATTGAGTTCTTGGATATATTCATGTGTCCTTGTATCGCACACTAACAATGTACTAATTCTAATAAGATTCGCCAAGTATATTTATATCGGTCGATCTAAACCGTTAGGATTTTACATCTCACGCATTCTATGACTATAACCCAAATTTGCAATAATCGGAGGAAGATCTGATATTCAAAACAATGTCATCGCAAAATGCTTAAATAACCTTAATTCAACTGAACTCTTGGGATGTACCAAATGGGCCCCACTCCAAATATTTGGCCGATCAGAATCATCAATCATTTACAGTGCATGTATTAGATAATTTGTACAAAATTTTAAGTTAATCGGATATCCTTGCACCATTAATCGGCCAACAAAATGCATTCTAGTAACGAAACTGTGTGTAGATAAGTATGCTTTCTAAGCCCGATCGACCCAATTTTTAACATCATTGATTTAATCACCAAGACAAACAATATGAACGGTGTGGATTATCAAGATTTTGTCGCGGTCACGTGGCTACTGTACATTAAACAATGGCACAAGTCTTAGTTCGTTATAAATTATATATTGAACGTACATATTATAGAGGTCGATACCGTCTCAATTTGTACAATGAACAATCTGAACCGTTAGGATTTCACGCCTTGCTTGTTCCATCATTATCACCAAAATCGGAGATCATCGGATTTAGATAAGCACGTGATCATATCACATTTATGGCATCAATAGGCATTAAAGTCTTATTACGGACCATTTCACTACCACCAGAGTTTCTTTTGGCCAATCCGAACCGTCTATCATTTACACACTACAGAGAACCTCATTCAAACCAAAAATCAAGTTCATCGGGTATCGATTGACATTTCATCAAACGATAGACATCATTGACATAACGAATTTCTTAACGATCAACGACTTTCATAAGCTTGATCGAGGTAAAACTTTCCATGACTGGTTTAATTAACAAATACTACTATATTAACGCCCATGATTTTTGTAATAGTTTAATTTGACGGAGATCTAAACGTATTTGTGTCGGAACATTGTCATAGAATCAGAAACATACAATTACATTTCATATTTTAATCACATTAATTTTAACCATGGTTAACTTTTAAAAAAAATTATAAATTAAATTAAATATAAAATTTAAAAATAAAAAAAAAATGTCGAATCGATTAGACACTGGTCCCACTCACATTTAATGTTATGCACAAAATTCGATGTGAGTATAGGTTATGCTGATTTGTTGTTTTGGTAAGGCTATGTTGCGGTTTTTTAAACAAATGTTATGTCATATTGTGGTTCTAGTTATACCATTTTGGGGTTTTAGGTTTGCCCTTGTCACGTCATGCTTTTTGGTTATCTCAATTAATAGTTCTTGTTATGCCATTTAGTGGCTTTCAAACAACGATTATGCTATGTTGTGGTTTTTGTTATGCCCTTTTGGGGTTATACTTTGTGGCCCACTCAGGTTGTCCTCATGGTTATCCCGTTTAATGGTTTTGTTATTCCATTTAGTCGTTTTGTTAATCCCTTTTAGGGCAGTTAGGTACCTCTGGTCATACCCCTTAGGGGTTCGATTTTTTTTTTTTTTTTGGGAATTACCGGTTGACCCCTTCACTTTTGCCTACGTGGCATCGATCTACACCACCATTAGATCGGGGGTATACGGTATCCCCAGACAAACAGGGGATATTGAAGCATTTTCCTTCTAACCTTGAGTTTGAATTGGGGGATGCCAATTTTTTCCGACGGCTATTCGTGATATTTTGTTAATGAGTTTAAATCATTTTCACTGCCGGTGGATACAAAAGTTTCCTCCAAATCGATTGCATTATGCCACATGTCTATGTTTTACTATTTGGGACCACAGTTTGGACACATGGCACAATGCAATTGATTTGGAGGAAACTTTTGTTTCCACCGGCGGAGCAAATAACTTACTCCCTCTGTCCCTTTTTAAGTGTGTTACTTTGTAAACCCAACTTTTAAAGAAACATTATCATTACACCTTTCACATCAACTTTTTCTTCCACTTTATACTTTTCGAATCAATTTTTACTTCTACTTTCCAAAATTATCCTCCACTCTTATCCATTAAAACTTTACCCGCTAACTTTTCAAAAGAGCAAAATGATAATTGTACAAACTTTTACTCATTAACTTTTCAAATCATACACTTATTAAGGAAAAGTCCGAAATAGAAATGTCTACACTTAAAAGGGACGGGAGTAATCTCTTTGTTGAGTTAATCTACGAAAAATCATGCAATTTCGGCATACAAATACGTTTTAGTATGTTTTCATTTTTAATATCCTTTTTCCTTTTCAATCCACTTTCTATAAAATGATTTCGGGGGATGCCGCTTTAAATTTTTTTAGAAAATCATTTGACATTGAAGCTAAGGGATTAGGAAAGTTCGTCTGCTTGAACTTTGACCCTACTTTTGGGAACTTAAAATAAATTAAGGATTAATTAGACATAAATGCATAATATTTTGTCTATTTGAAGGTAAGGACAAGGAACTTTTGCAATCAAACATAAGTACATTGTTTGTAATTATGATTTAATAAAAGGATAAAACACACCCACTCTCCTTTATTTTGGTCAAAAATACCTTCACTCCCTAAAAGAGACTCTCTCAACCTAATTTGAATTACCAAATCCCTCCCAATTCACTACACATTCTTGTGCTGGGTAGGAATATCTTATACTATTCTCAACATAGACCACCACCGATTTCTCCTCTTCCCCCTTCTTGTTCTATTAAATTACTGGGTCGGATTGGAATCAACGAAGAATATGCAAATGAGACCACAAAAACTCCGCAAAAACATAAAAAATGAACCAGCATGTAAATCAGCTAATAATAGAACATGATTATTAACCCGATTAGATGTGCCCGCAGAAGCAAATCGAATTCGAATTGAATATCATTGATTTTTTTTCCCAATCAGGTAGCGTTTTTTATCCGGTACTACGTTGTATTTTTTTTTGGCGCTTGACACTGCCTGTTTAGATTTTTTCCCCCTTCTCTTGCTACTTGGTGTGGTTTTTTTTTTATATAATTAATAGTTTTAGAAATTAGTGACATTTCACTAATTTTTTAGGTTGCCAGAAGTGGTCGGCAAGAAGTGGGATGGAGGTTGGCCGGAGGTGGGGTGGTATTTTTTTTGAATGTTATGTTCGAAATTAGAATTTTTAAAAATTAGTGACATTTCACCTATATTTTTTTTTATTGCCAGAAGTGGTCAGCTAACGGTGGGGTGGTGGTTGGCCGGAGGTGGGGTGGCGATTTTTTTTTAATTTTATGTTCAAAATTAGTTTTAAAAATTAGTGACTTTTCACTAATTTTTTTGCTCTCCGGAAGTGGTCGGCTAGAGGTGGAGTGTAATGACCACAATTTTAGGAAGTAAATTTATATATGTAATTATATCAATTAATTAATTATATTATAGTATGTGTCTAATTAAACATATATAGATATATGTATATATATTTTCTTACGTTGAAATGATTTTCCCTAGTTAACTTTCCATGTTTGCTTGTTTTCTACACTTTTTTTTCTTTTTGCCATTTGAAATACATCAATTGGGGGGTTAGCGGGGGAGTTAATGAGTTAGTCCATAGGGAGTCTAGAAGCTATCCATAGCCCTAACTCCAAACGCCTCTGCCGAGGCTTGAACCCTGGTCTCCCTTATGGGAAAATCAGGAGATAACCGCCAGGGTACAAGCCCTTGGTTGTTTTCTACACTTGAATAGGAAACCAAAATCAAAAGATAATCTTAGGTTAATTACCTTTCTTGTTCCTCTGATTCAATTATTCCCTAACTAATTGTCGTCATGTGCTAAATTGCTAGACTAGAAGATAAAATGAAAATCAATAGAATAGATATATATTAAGTAATAACTTATTAGTTCCACTAATTTTGTTTTTCTTAAACCTCCCTTAGTAAAATCTTCCAAATAAGATACTTCTTTTCCTATTCTAAATCCCTTTTTGCTTGTAACTCCTTCACCTCCTTTATTCCTATTCTTTCCTCAAAATCTAAAAATCTCGGCGGTGCGAACTCTCTCATTTCAGTTGTTCATCCAAGACAAACTCTCCCTCTCGGGTCCTCATTCTCGGTTTGTTTCTTCTCATGCGGTAAGTATTTTCCCTTATCTACCGTTTAATTTTCATAACTCTCTCGTAAATAATTTTTTGTATTTCACAAATTTATATTTGGAGAACTCAATCGTTCAACAACATTAAATCTTATCACGTTCGTAGCGCACTATAACTTCAGACGAAAGGTAGGATATCGAAACTTATTTTTTACTTAAGTATGTTTTTTTTTTTTTTGTATTTCCATGTATCCACGTATATCTAAATATAGTGGTGATATGAATATGATGTGAAATCATTTGTTGCGATTGTGTTTCCAACTGTTAAGGTTTTGTAAGTAAAAAACAATACCAAAGAGACGAAATTCATTTTTCTTGTGCGCTGTTCTGTTCTGCTCATTTTCGGGTATTTTTGTTTGGTTTCAGAGAAAACGTAAATCATTAAAGTTGTAGATATCGAAAAGTTAAGCAACTTTCATATAGAACTCGTTCCAATCCAAGGTTCGTAGAATTAACTGTGATTTTTTTAAGTTGGCTGAACTAAACAGTTTCGGGATAGATTCACTGTCTAGCTTAAAAAACTATTTCGCTTCGCTTATGACTAAATTTAGGATTCGATCAAAACAGTAAACTTGTGTCAAATTTGATGAACTATTTTACTGTAAAATTTCGTGATTTTTGGAACCCTTTTGTTATTTTTAGTAGCTGAAATTATAACTGACACGTATGGGCTCCAGGTAGTCAATCTCCTCATTAAATTTTCTTTTCATGCCAAAATTGGACGCATGTGATTGTTTGGCTTATTGGTGTTTTTAAATCATTAAATTTGTGTAATTAATTATTGTGATTAAATTAAAAACTAAAAAGATGAGTGTTTCATTTATCGAATTTGGGGAATGAGACGTGTCCGGTATGAGTCTTGAGTCATGCACAGGTTATAATTTTAAGTAACTTTGCTGTGTGATCGTGTGCTGGAAGTATACTGTGGGTGGGAATTGATGCCGGATAGAGATTGATCAATGGATGATCAATCGTGAGCCGTGCGCAGTATACCCCGAGGTGGCTTTGCTTTTGATCAGGTACCTGAGGTATATTGTGGGCAGAAGCCGTTGATGGAAATTATTTCTTGGAAGTGGGAACGAGAATTGTGAAACCTAGTTGATGACGGAATATTAAATCTAATAAATTTAGTATGTTGAGAAATGTTGTTCTATGCCTTAAATTAATGTCCCATGTGTTTTAACTGCTGTATGAGTATACTTTCATAAAGGGGTAGTTTTGGTGCCCTATTGAGTGTAATTTTATCACTCACGGTGCTACTTTTGTGGCCCTGGCGTCCCCAACGCCAAGTACAAAAGGAGAGGAGGAGCCGCTTGCTGAGTTTGAGGGGATGGAGCAGCAAAAAGGTTATGAAGTGTCGGAGCCGTAGCTATACCAGTAGATCTTTAGCTAGATGGCTCTGTTCTTTCCTTTCAGCTGAATTTTTAATAAGTGTTTGAGTTTTTCAGACAATGTTAAAGTTCTATTTATTATGAGTTGTAATAAGAAAGCTAACTTTTAGCTTTCCGTTAAAAGAATTTATTAAATTTTTCTTTGGAATCTAATGAAATTGGATTTTCTATTTAAATAAATTATAATATTGATTTATTAACGTACCCAATTTTTAGGGCGTTACCTAGGGTGGCGATTTTTTTGAATTTTATGTATGAAATTAGAACTTTTAAAAATTAGTGACTTTTCACTAATTTTTTTCATCGCCGGAAGTGGTCAGCCGGAGGTGGGGTGACGAATTTTTAAAAAAAATTGTATGAAATTAAAACTTTTAAAAATTAGTGAAATTTCAATAATTTTTTTGGTCGTCGGAAGTGGTCAGCTAGAGGTGGGTTGGTGGCCGGAAAGAGGTGGGGTGGTGATTTTTTTGAATTTTATATTCGAAATTAGAATTTTTAAAAATTAGTGACAATGTCACTAATTTTTTTTTATCGCCGGAAGTGATCGGCCAGAGGTGGGGTGGTGGCCGGAAGGAGGTGGGATGGTGATTTTTTTGAATTTCATGTTCGGAATTAGAATTTTTAAAAATTAGTGACATTTCGTTAATTTTTTTGGTCTCCGGAAGTGATCGGCCAGAGGTGGGGTGGTGGTCGAAAAGAGGTGGTGTAACGACCCGGATTTTCTTAAATAAAAAATTTCGCTAATAATTTAATTATTTACTTTTAATTTTCGGTTATCGGAATATTTTTCTATTTAAATATTATTTAATTCTTTTAATTCAAATAAATAGAATCCTAGCCATGTGTATGCGCGTACGAGACCGAGTAACACATCCGTTACACTACCGTAGCACCCGGGGACCGTGTTTAATACCCGAAACCTACCCAACTACCTCCTTTACTTCACTCAACCAACTACGTCATTGTATAGTCCCCTCACCTTGGAACTTGGAATTTTGACCAAGTAGAGAGAGAGAGAGAGAGAGAGAGAGAGAGAGCCACGGGGAGAGAGAGAGAGAGAGATGCCGAGAGAGAGAGAGAGAGTTCGGTAGAGAGAGAGAGTAGTGTGTGTGTGCTTGGTGCATGCATGCTAGTACAAGGCACATGCATGGAGTTAATGTGATTCACTTGTGCAAGTTAGGAAAGATTCCCAAGCCTATATTTTGTACCCAAAACTAGTTAGAACTAGCCTTGCTATTTTAGGAGTAACCTATACATACACACACAATACATGCATTTGAGCACATGCTACACAACTAGACTTAGTTATCTTGACCTTGGCTTCCAAGTAACCTAGAGACACACTTCCTTAATTTAAGGAGGGAATATTCCCACCTAGTAGTAGCTAGTTAGGGCTACCCCTTAGCCATTTAATGCATTCACATGCACATTGGGTGAATTTGGTCCTAAAAACACCCCGTAACAAAGGTGACCATGCAAAAACCTACACAACGGAACGCATTTTTCCCCCACCATTACTCTCCCACGTTGGTACCATGTATGTGTGCCATATTTGTTCATCTTAGCAAGCATCTAGACCTATAGGACCTAGATTCCTACCTAGATTCCTACCTAGACCTAGACTTGCCACTTGTGTACTTACCATGTGCCAACTTGATGCACACATTCACTCCACCCCACATGGAAATTTCGGCCCACCTAGTGTGTGTGTACCGAAAATTTTAGAAGAGGAAGAGAGAGGTCACTTTGTCTATAAATAGGACACCCCTTGTTCATTTGGCCCACCTTTAACCTTTCCTTGTTTGTTTGTCTCCTAGATTCCCACAAACCAACTACTTTAACCACATTTTAGCCAACTATTTAGGGTGCTAATTAGCTACTTACTAAGTTAATTAGTAGGTAAGCTAGGTAGATTAAGGGATTTCTACACCAAAGGATAGCTTTTCGGCTTCCGGTTTACACCCGGAAATTAAGGTAGTTTACTAAACTACTCTTCTAATTAGTTATTTCTAGTTCTATTAAGTTGTTCTTATTAATTTTCTAAGCATGATTTTAGAGTTTGATTAAGTTAATTTATGCATGTGTTAAATTGATAAGCATGTTTCTTAGTAAATTAGAAAGTGAATTTCTTGTTGGAAGAATAACAAGATATGTTTATGAGGTTCTAATTAGAATAGTGCTTCATGAAATTAGAAGTGAATTAGTAAGATTAGAAGTAATTAGAAAGTGATTAGAAAGTGATTAGAAATGATTAGAAGTAAATTAGAAGATGTATTTTGATTTTCACTAGACAAGGTTCTAGTATTATTTTGTTAATATTTCTTGGGAGAATTAGTTAATTTGGTTGATTAACTCATTGGTTGTTGTTTGAAGTATTTTTATTTAATAAGTGGAATAACATATTTTTATGATGAATTTGTTCTTATTAGAAAGAGATGCTATTGTTTATTTTGGCAAGAAAGTATGGAGTTTGATTTTATAAATATGAAGAGAGGAATTTTTCATCATTGATTTCTAGAAAGGTTTTACCAAAATATTTGTGAGTTTATTTGATCAAATTTTCTAGAAAGAAAATTGTGATTTTTTTTACTAGATATGAAAAAGATGTTTTATTTGAGGTTGTTAGAAAAGAGTTTCTAGAAAAATATAAAGAGTATATTTTTGGAGAGATTTAAATATTTTTAGAAAGTTCATAAAGTGTGGTGATGGATTTTTGGCAAGAAATTTCTAGAAAAGAGTTTTGTTTAAACTATTTTTTTTAGAAAGAGCAAGTTGATTAGTTTTATTTCTTGTGGAAAGAAATAAAATAGTTTTGAAAGAGGACAAGGAAGAAATGAGATTTTTGATAAGGATTAATTTGAGAAAATTGGCGATATTATTTTTTTTGGAGAGTTTTAAAATGTATGATTTTATGTGAGAAGATTTTTGGAAGGAATAGTATTTTGAAGGAAATTGGTGCATTAAAATGTGTGATATTAAAATGTGTGATTTTATGTGGAAGAGTTTCTAGAGGAAACAATATATTTTAGAGAGTTGGTGTATTTTAATGTATGATTTTATGTAAGAAATGTTTATTTGGTGAAATGTGAATTTAGAGAGAAATTATGGAATATTGCATGGGCATGATTTTGAGCATGTGACACCGAGCACGTACGCGATACGTATGTCACCAGACGCGAAATTGAATAACTGTTAATGAGATAATAGAGATGAGAATGAAAATGAGTTTTGAAATGCGAAATGAAATTTTTGAGAAATGAAATGAAATTTTTGGGAAATGAAATGAAATGAGATATGATGAGATGATTTGCTTGCCACCTCAAATTCGCGGAGAGAATTTGGAGGAATGGTATTGATTGCGGTAGTGCAGCGAAAGCGCCACCTCCAATTCGCGGAGAGAACTAGGATGTTGGGCTAAGCGTGTACAACACACGGTGAACGGACTTGCAAACAGGCTGTTAAGTTCGGTGATGCAAGCGGCCGGGACTGTGTCGTGTGAGTCGCGGGGTAGACGGACCGTGCAAAGAGACTGGTTAGGTTCAGTGATGCACAATAACCGGAACCTCGAGCGGAAAGATTGGTACCGTCAGCTGAAAGGAGTCTTAAACGGACCAATAACTTTCGAGTGACGGGAGATATATGAAATTTGAAGAAGAATGCCGAGAGAGGCACCGAAATGAGAAAACCGATTTTTGGGGAAAACGGATTGATAAATGAGTTAAGTTTGAGAAACTGGATGAGTAATTATTTTGAGGAAACGACGCGTAGCACCGTTTGAGATTCTGAAATGAAATATTGTTTTCTGCGCATGTTTACTCTGATCCGTATAGACGCATGATGTATTGCATGGTTTACTGTTCACAAGTATTATGTACTGTTCATGAACTTATTGTTCTAGAATTGCTACTTAGACGTTTAGCGTAGTGAACTACTGGGCTTTGCTCACGGTGTTGCATTCGTATAACCCTGGCATAATACCATGATGTTGCCTGCGCGACTCGGACGTATTATGTCAGATTATTCAGATGGACAGGAACAATACTATGGGAACCAGTCCTGCGGAGCAGGAAATGCTGCCGGAGTGGGGAATGACTCGGCGCAGGAATAGACGAAGACCTAGAACCACCCCGGTTATTATTTATATAGTGTTTGAGGACATTATTATTTGTATTAAAGTTTGGGATTAGACTTTATTATGGTTTGTAATAATAATTAACGTGCCCAAATTTTGGGGGCGTTACAGGTGGGCTAGTGATTTTTTTGAATTTTATGTTAGAAATTAGAATTTTTAAAAATTAGTGACATTTCACTAATTTTTTTGGTCGCCGGAAGTGGTCGGCCAAAGGTGAGTTGGTGGTCAAGATGGGGTGGCCATTTTCTTGAATTTTTTGTACGAAATTAGAACTTTCAAAAATTAGTGACATTTCACTCTTTTTTTTTTGTCTTTATGTTCGATTGTAAAAGTTTTGTCATTTCCTTTAAAAATGTCAAATATTTTTTGTTTTTATGTTCCATTGCAAAAGTTCCTTGTCCTTCCCTATAAAAATGTCAAATGTTTTGAATTTTTGGCTAAGCGGCCCTTTTCTTACCATTTGTTCCTCTGGCCTTTTATGGAATGAGGCAATTTTTTTAAATTTTTTTTTTTATTCTTCTCATCTAAACTTGAAAATAAAAATCTTTAAACTAAACATGCAAAAGCGTTCACTTGTTGGCTATTGAATTCGGCCTTATCTTGAGTGGAAAGTTCTAGCTTATCTTCTTCTCTGCTATTGAATTATTTTACGTGAAATTGTGTTTAAGGTGTCCCCACCAATGCCAATTCCTGGCTATGCCACTATGAATGGAACACGAAATCAAACACGTAACATTACTGCATCAAAATGTTCCGCAGCAACTTGGAACAACATTACTGCATCAAAATGTCCCGCAGCAACTTTACTGCATCAAAATGTCCCACAGCAACTTGGAACAACATTGCTGCATCAAAATGTCCCGCAGCAACTTGGAACACCAAGACCATTCTAACTGCAGTGACAACACAGACCACAACAAACGACCATTCTTTCCAAGAACATGTGTATATATCGGTTCAACACTTCAAAAAGATACATTCTAAGCCGGACATCAAAAACTGCTTTTCAACGACATGTATGTCAGGCAGATGAGTAGTCCAATAACAAAACAGGATTCGAAAAATGATTTTAAAGCATTACAAACTACAACACACTCGTATTCCTAGAGAGAAATGCCACTTTCTTATCAAATGCAAGGAGTTGAGAAATCATATCTGGAAAAGTAAATTTACATGATTTCCTTCTACAGGGAAGGCCCATGTACCTCAGATTGATCATGTTTTAGATAGATCAGGTGTCTCGATTTTCATGATACAAGTTACAGCAAATGACAGAAAGTATCTTGAGGATTTTGTCAAGAAAACTAAAAGCTCTAAGAAACTCAAAGGGACTCAAAGTGAAGGCGCTAAGAAAGATGAAGAAACTAATGACACTGACACTGCTAATTTTGGCATTGTTACTGATGAAGACAGAGAAGCTGATCAAAAGGCTCTAGAGAGGCTTACAGGTATGATAGAAGAGAGATTAAAGAACAGCCCTATACTTCCGCCACCTTCACTTCTACCTGCTTAGCATCCTGTACGTGATCAAAAAAAAAAAATTAGCATCCTGCAGATAAACCTTTCATAGGCAGTTCACATCCAAGGTACTCTTTTGGTACAAAATGCTGTTCAAATTAAAGCAACAAACACTTGAACTAGGTCTACATACCATGCCCTTTGGACACCAAACCATACTTATGAGTCTCAGCATAAAATCCAGGTTTACTAGTAGTTTTTCCAATAAATAATATATGTTTGGAAAGATGACTACGGATACTGTGAGATAGAATCCAAATCTTTTGGGAAATCGGAACACCAAAATAAAAAAGACCCAATTAAAATTTAAAAAAAAAACTCAAATGAATTAACCGAGCATATTTAGGAGGATATCCCATGGTGTATGTTGTTTACAGATGATATTGTCTACTAGAGGAGTTAGTGCTAAATTAGAAATATGGAGAGAAGCATTAGTGTAAAAAGGCTTTAGGATAAGTAGAAGCAAGTATGAGTATATGGAGTGTAAGTTCAGTGGTAGCGGAAGTGCTCTTGTAGAACGAGTAAGGATTCAAGATCAGGAAATATCACCAAGTGATCATTTTAGGTATTTAGGTTTTATTTTTAGCAAAGATGGTGAGATTGCAGATGATGTGACTCATAGGAACCAAGTGGGTGGCACAAGTCAAGAAGTGCTATTGGTGTACTATGTGACAAGAGGATACCCGCAAAACTAAAAGGGAAATTCTATAGTGTTATAAGACCAGCGATGCGTTACGGGACAGAATGAGAGCCTATCAAGAAACAACAAATGAGTAAGATGGGTGTAACTATGGTGTAACTGCGATGAGAATGTTGAGATGGATGTGTGGTTAGGCTAGGAAAGAGAAAAGACAGGAATAGCAATAAAACCGTTCGTGAGATGGTGGGTGTAGCACCTATAGAGAAGTTGCGGGAAAATAGACCAGGTGGTTTGGACATGTCTATTGTACACCTGTAGATGCAGTAGTTAAGAGAGTTGATAGAATAGATTTAAGTAGTAATGCTGCGAGGAAAGGAAGACCCAAATTAACATTAGAAGTTGTAGGTCGCAAGGAGACTCTGAATATCATTAAACATGTAGCCCTTGATAGAGCTCAATGGAAAAACAGGATTACCCCAATCGATTGGGACATAAGGCTCAGTTTGGTTTGGTTTGGTTTGGTATGGTTTGGTTTAGTTTGCCTCAAATGAATGATTGACGTCAAGTCAATGGCATTGCAGATTGTTCCCAGATAATTAACGGAGAATGTACCAACACATAAGCTGCTTATCAGACCTGCACTTAGGTATTAATTTCTGTTGGCAAAGCATTACAAGGCTAAAAGTTGACACCGAGAGAAGGGCCAGGATGGAGTTCCAAGACGAGAAGGATACCAGAGATGCGATTAAATAGTAACCATAGAGAAAGAAGACCAACAAGCAGCAACCAACAAGTACAATAGGAAACAGAGGCTGCACAATTGACCGAAGTACCTATCTCTGTCATCATTCTTCAAAAGAAAGAAGAAGAGATGTCGACTTTGATTCACGAAAAAGTGGTTCGTCCTATATAACTGTAGCATATCTACTTCTGAAGCTAGCACAAATATTCAAATTAACCAAAGATCACAAGCGGCTGACTTTGCCACTGAAGTCTTGTTAGCCTAGTATCTGCTGAAAAAACAATAACAAAGAACAAACATAATCCCCAATTCTAGGCACCTATGATATCTGAATTTCTGAGTGAACCATCACAATGCAACGCTAATATGAAAGTTAGCTACATATTCACATCCCAAGGGAGAACGAGGAAGCGAGACAATCAGGCAAATAAAAAATGACTGTCCCAGTGAGGACTTGCAACATGCCATCAACAGAAAGGGAGTCGGCTGAACTAGCTCCGTCATGAGCATCGGAGACCAATTTCAACATCATGAGGAGTAAAATGGGTTAACTAGTAAGTACAATACAAGCATTCAACAAGCTTGCCAAATTTCATCATGGTTGAAAGGGTGAGTTGTATCTTAGTTTCAGGATCTTTCTAAAATGGATGTGCTCCCTAGATGAGCTCCCATCCAAACGGGAACCCGCTCCTAAACAGGATGGGAGCTTCCACACTACTCTTAGGATGAAATTCTCACTTCTTTTTCCAAATATATGTAAGGAAAAAGAAAAAGAAAAAAAGTAGGAAAGATTTAGGACTCTCTCTTTCCTGTCTCACATGTTTAGTCCATATATTTGGCATAAAATAATCTATAAAAGATGTCATTTCTCATTCATGTTTATATAGGTAAAATGCTTATATACATGCTCCCTTCGCAACTATAAAACATATGTACAATACATATAAATATATATAAGTTTATTCAAATATATACTAATTTACTAAATACTCCCTCGCAGGCTTGCAGCTCCCAACCTAGGGAGCTTCTATATACCCCCGCACCCGCTCCCGCTCCCACTTCGTGCAACTACGAGTTGTATTATGATTTGCTAACGAGGCACTAGAACTAAATATTTAAATTACTGTTGCCTGAATATAAACCTACCATTTTATACAACCAGTATAGCTGCTCCGTCGTATAAAAGTCATCAGAATTGGAATTCTAAAGTTACTTGGCCATTTGGCAAACTGAGCGGGAAATCATTTTGCAGCATGGTTGGGAAGATTGCATGACCTGCCATGATCTATTATATTTGGCAGGAAAGGAATCACAAGACATGTCATGGCATTCAAAGGCCTGTTGCTGCCTAAGGTTCCCAATTCACCAATGTAAAGCCCTCCCCCCAGCATTGTGCCATTTGCCAATCATGGCAAATTCCTATTGAGCTTTCTCTTCCTAGTGCATAGGTTGTTATAGATGGCTGGTCTTTTGTACTTGGAAGGTTTACCTTCTTTGTACTCTGTTTGGCTGCCCTTCATTAAAATTCTCAGTTACGTACAAAATTAGGTTAACTAAAACCAAAAGTGCATGACCTACAAATAGCGGTGTAAACAAGCGGAGCCCTCTTAGGTTGGGTATCAGTTCAGTAAGGTATTGGTCTGACTTGGGCTCAATTCGAGCCCAAACAATTGAGCTCAAGTTCGGCTCGTATGAAATTTTCAAAGCTCGGGCTTGGCTTGCCAAGGCTTGTTAAAACTCAAACGAGTCGAACCGAGCCAAATTTTGGCTCGATTTAGGCTCAAAAATAGTTGTCTGTAACAAAAATGCACAAATTTCTCATTGACTTGATGAAACTATAGGCTTTTATTCAACATATACTTCATTTTCAAAAATTAAACCCACAATACAGCTTCCATGGTAATTCGTTTTTGGAAAACTAAAACTGTGGTTCTGAGATTGAGTAAAAAAAAAAGGAGTGATGTCTACCAGTTTGATATAGAAGGAGAGATGGTTGGAGGAGGCGAAGAGAGGTGGGGTCGACTGAGGCGATTTGGACTACAAAGAGAGGCGGTGTGGACGACGAAGAGAGGCGGGGTGGAGAGGGCGGTGTGGCAAAATGTGAGATGCGGTGTGGACTGTGGAGGAGCCGATGTAGAGGAGCCGCTTGATGGATATGAGTACAGTTGGGTAAACCGATAGTAGAAATGAAGTAGAAAGGAACTGGTAGAATGATTCCTATCTAACTGAGGGGTAAAAAGGATTATTAAATTATACATGTATATTACAACGGAGAGAAGTTTTTGTCCCAGTCATCGCATTACATTTTATCTCTCTCCCTCTCTATCGGTTTCCTCCACCGGCCCACCACACCCAAAAATCACATTCTCTCTCACTACCTCCTTTCCTTCCCCCTCTCTAAAATTCGAAAGACCATAAAAGATGGACCCGAGCACGTGCGTAGATTACTCAAGCCGTGCCTTCAGGCACGGGCACGGCATGCACTAGTATACCCCTGAAATATAAAATATTTATCAATAGACTACAAAAGAATTATTAATTATATTTTAACCCCAAGATCGCGAGCCTAATGGAGCCGAATACTATTTGGCTGAGGTTCGGTTCATTTAATGAACGAGCCTAAAATTGAGGTTCAAGTTCGGCTAGTTTAGTAGATGAATCGAACTCGAACGAACTCTTACCGAACCAGGTATCGAATAGTTCGCGAACAGCTCAGTTCATTTACAGCCCTACCTACAAATATGAACAGTGGTAGCAAACTATTATAACATATAGATGCCTCACACTATCAAATGATTCGAATCACTACTTTTAGGTGGTGTTCATGTGATAAAGATCAGTGATAATACCATAGGCGGGACTCGTAGGTAGTGTTTGTGCACAGCATACTACTACATATACAAGAAGATGTAGAATAGGTACAACAGGAGTAGTTCCATAGATTTGTACCTCAGTGTTCTTCATATCTGAGTAAATAAATTAAGACATGCACATATCTAACAACATCGAGCCATTGCTTGGCTGTATATTTATATGGTGCAATGTGGAGAGCGCTACCAATAAAATAAAGGAAAACTAACATTAGTACAGGAGAGGAGCATATGTGGCATTTGTTCATGGAAAAAGCCTTGGCAGTTCATACTGTAAAATGGGAGTAAAAAAAGAATAAAAATTAAACTGAAAGCAAAGCGTACCTGCAGCTCTTGTCCATCGACATTCAATTTGGATAGCAGCCTCAATGCACGTAGAACCCCTACAACAGACTCAAACTCACACATACCATAAGGATTAGGCGTGCCAGTTGTTGGATTCTCGGATCTTTTCCAGTTCTTAACGGGTCCACAAAGCTTCAGAAATCAGAGATATCAAAATTGTTAAGTATAATAACATAGGGTAACAGGGGGAAAAACATAAGCCAATAAGGGATATAAAAACAGGGAGAAAACCTACTTCAAGGAGAGAGAGTATGAAATCATCTTCAAGTGTCGTTGCCAACCTGCCAACATATACTTTAATTTTTCGTTCTTTCTTTGGTGTGATACTTGGAACAACTGCTGGCATAGTGGAACCTTGAATCCCCGTAACAGGGGGGTGTAACAGTGGCGGAATTGCACTGGGTTGACGTGAACGAAATGTTGATTGAACCATTGGCATAGATGCAGATGGATAACTTGGCATGCCTGCACGAATGGGAAAATTTATGCAAATTTATCAGAGCAGGTTTCTTGGATAATAAGAGTAACAACTAACAACAGTTATCTCCATCCGTAAATACATGCCATAAAATAAGCCCACAGATTAACTAAATGTTTTTTCCACAAATTATATGCATAACAGAAATTGCAGCACGGCAGGGGAACAATCACCACCTGAACAGAAAACCTTGAGGAACACGAAGAGAGAAGAAAGAGTTCGTCTGAGATAGAGAGAACAATAAACAGAGATGAGGTGCGACTGAGGAAGAGGAGAACAAATTGCAAACCAAACCCAGAAATATATGCAAACAGTAGGAAGAACAGAAGCCGAATTTCTAGTGCAAATTTTAGAGAACAACATACGGGAGAGAGGAGAGATGCAGCTAAAAGAGGGAGAGAGATGTGAAATCTATGTGCAGAAATCTGATGAGAAACCGATGCTACGTACAAGGAAATAGAGAGAAACTTTGCCAATGAACAATACCTGTGACCCCACTTTCGATGAACAGTAACTTCGATGAACAAAAGATAAATAGGGATAAACTGAAACCCTAAATGAAACACTAAAATTAAAATTCGCATTAGGAACTCAATGGACAGATTAACCAAAAAAAAGAACCAGAGAGAGAGAGAAGATTGTGATACCTTGGAATGCAAAGGCACTAACCCTCAGTTGGTAAAATGATCCAGTACCGCAATTCAAGTATCAAGAGCCCATTAAAAGGGAAAACGTAGCTGTATCCATGCAACTATCAGATAATAGCCTGGTAAACAAAGATGACATGCCTGGCCAATATTAACATGATATTTGGGAAGAGTACATTCGTTAAACTATGATAGTAAGTTACATATTGTACAATTTTCCCGACACCAGTTTCAAGAATTGGAAGATTAAATTCTTGACTTAGATATTGTCTACTCCAAAAGAAATCGAAGAAACTAAGCAAATGTAAGCGTACCAAAAAGGTTGTAGAGTGGAAAGAGAACGGCAATATGAAGACTTCGAACCTTTTGGTAATCAATCAGGAAACTGTAGGAGAAAACATCCTGCCATCGGTACCCCTTATACACCTAACACGAATTTCCTCCTGACTCCACTCAACCAAACTTTTGCCCTCTAAATCAGACCAGTAATCATGTGCATATCACTATTCTATCCATGAATAACAAACAACACCACTAACATCAACACAAAAAAGAAGAAAGACTTGTCAAAGTTTTTAGCACTTTTTAGCACTCGCAAATTTTATACATGTTTATACAACCTCAAGCATCAGGCAAAAGTAACGCCAGACCCACTTCACTAGAAATGGCGTTGCAGCTAAAACAACCACTAAACTAAGAATTGCTCAAATTTCAAATTTTGGAATTGATTGCTTACATGTCAATGACCGTATCAAGTTTGGGAGCTTTATCAAGATAGATACGAAATAAATATTTATGAGATTGGAATACATCATCTTAAGATTCCAATAAGATGCATCTCTTCTAGGCTCTAGCTATAATCCATCTTACATCATCTTAGGGCTTGGCAAAGGGGGTATGTTAGCAAAATAGTCCATAACGACCTCTTCTCCAGCAACAATGGGCTAGACATTTGCCTTTTGCTAATTTGGATGCTTAAGACTAGGCAAATTAGGTTAACCAATGGAAGAATGCCACATGACGAACCAATCCCAAAACATGTTAAGATCGTTTGAATGAATAGCTGAAACAGAGAGTTGGGTTTTAAGAAACAAACAGTTGGTGGGCAAAATAAAGATGATATTTTTACCGTGTACGTATGAATAGTTGGGTTGGAATTCCTCTCTCACTATTTTTAATAGCCAAACAAACCTCTTATCTTTCCATTCAAGTTGAACATTTGAGACGCTCATCTATCCAAAATGAAGCCTAAAATACATTGCCCTTGTTCGTTTCATGATTTAGTTTAGTTTTAGTTTTGTTTTGTAATCATTACCCTCATTTCTCTCTCTATCTCTCTCCACTCACTACCCCTATCTCCAAAACTAAACTAAACTAAACTAAAACTACTAAACCAACAAGGCCATTAATTCTTTGTCAGAGTAAGCCCCAAAAATTGCAATTCAAGGCAACAACGGGTACACAAAATCTAGACATATCAAAATAAAAGCGAGGAGAAGATGATCGAGATGAGAACATTCCACCATTTCTATTACAAATATAATGGGAATACTCAAGACCCCTTTTGAAGGTCAGTATGAAGCTGGTTCATGCATTTTTTCCCCAAACAACCGCTTCAATTACCTAACCAAACTGCCAAGAAGAAAATACAGAATGCCACCCTAAATTTTATCTCCCCATTTTCTACTTTCACATCACAGATTTCATTACAGATTTATCTCAATTCCAGATTTTTCTCTTCTATTTTTTAACACGATTTGGTGTGAATAATAGTCTTGAGTCTTCCTAATACTTTTTCCCCCCCAACTACGCCTTCAACAAACTAAAGAAACTGCAAGAAAGAGAAAAAAATTGCCACCCTACTTCTACTTTCACATAATAGATTTCATTACAGATTAATCTCAACTCGAGATTTTTCTTTTTCCATCTTATGCATAACAAGATTTTCACACGCATCACCAATGTGCCGGGTGTCTAGTCCACATGCAAATGAAGACCAATTTCACTATAGATTACTCATTACTTTCAGTCTAATATTTTTTTTTCTATTTCTTCCATAACACAATAATAAGCACACGCATCGCGTGTGCCCGGGCGCCTACTACACATACAAATAAGAAACGATTACAGAACAGATTAATCTCAATTCAACATTTTTCTCTTTACCACATTTCGCGTAAAACAAATTGCACACGCATCAAGCATCAAGTACACATAAAAATGAGGACAGACGGAGGAAGATAGATATAGACGGAATAACCCACCCTGAGAAGGAATAGTGTGTTGAGGAGGCGGACACCCACGCCGCGTCCGCACGTACCCCCTAAAAGCCGAACTGACCCTGAATCCCCGGATATGGAGTCGTCACCCATGCCCACTGCTGAGGAGCCGGATTACACTGCAGTGACTGACTCCGCATGACCGTCGGGAAATGAAACTGGCCTTGGGTAGAGAACTGAGGCGTCGAGGGAAACGGGACAGACGCCTGCGCGTAATGTTGGATCGAATATGGCGGTGGTGGTGGTATAGGGTTAGGGTTAGTGGCGGTGGTGGTGGCGTAATGTTGGTACGCCGGAGAGTTGGATCGAAGTAATGAATTTCTCAATTCAATACACCAATTTTGAAGTAATACCAAGAAGAAGACTACTGAAAACCCTAAGTCAAGTTCGAATAACAGAAGAGAAAATAGAGAATCTGAGTGAATTGAGAAACAGCAGTAGTCTTCTTGGTATTACTTCTGAAAACTGCTTGGATCAAGCCCTTCCCGGTATTTTTTTTTGAAGATTTTCCGCGAGGACCCTTGAAAACACCTTTTGAACACATTGGACGGATCGGACTGAAGTAATACCAAGAAGACTACTGTTGTTTCTCAATTCACTCAGATTCTCTATTTTCTCTTCTGTTATTCGAACTTGACTTAGGGTTTTCAGTAGTCTTCTTCTTGGTATTACTTCAAAATTGGTGTATTGAATTGAGAAATTCATTACTTCGATCCAACTCTCCGGCGTACCAACATTACGCCACCACCACCGCCACTAACCCTAACCCTATACCACCACCGCCGCCATATTCGATCCAACATTACGCGCAGGCGTCTATCCCGTTTCCCTCGACGCCTCAGTTCTCTACCCAAGGCCAGTTTCATTTCCCGACGGCCATGCGGAGTCAGTCACTGCAGTGTAATCCGGCTCCTCAGCAGTGGGCATGGGTGACGACTCCATATCCTAGGATTCAGGGTCAGTTCGGCTGTTAGGGGGTACGTGCGGACGCGGCGTGGGTGTCCGCCTCCTCAACACACTATTCCTTCTCAGGGTGGGTTATTCTGTCTATATCTCTCTTCCTCCGTCTGTCCTCATTTTTATGTGTACTTGATGCGTGTGCAATTTGTTTTACGCGAAATGTGGTAAAGAGAAAAATGTTGAATTGAGATTAATTTGTTCTGTAATCGTTTCTTATTTGTATGTGTAGTAGGCCTACTATTGCCTTGAGAGAGACTCTCTCTCTAAAAATTAGACTTTAGTAGGGTTTTCTGCCCTTTTTTGCCGGCTTCTTCTCCGGCCGTTTTCCTCCTATTCCTTTGTCTCCCTTCCCACCAGACTCCCTCAACCCTCATCATCTTCCCCCCACCCCTCTCTTCTCCCTTGAGTTGCTGTTTTAGGGGTGGGGCTGCCGCCTTTGCGCCCCACCCCTGCCGGATTTCTTCGCCCACCACCCACTCTCACCCTCTTTACCAGATCCGCCGGTCCTCAACCTCCACCGCCATTCCCCCCAACCTCCGCCGCCCTCAACCCCCACCCGCCGTTTCCACCACCATCCACCTCCTCCCTCACCTCGGATCTGATATAAGGGTGAACTTGGGTGGTCTCGGCCCCCTCTGGTGTAATAAAGCTCCGGATCCCGCAGGCGGCCGGCCATGGAGCTTGGTTTTGTCCCGGAGGAGCAGCTATAAGGCGAACTCAGCTTGACTCGGTGTCACAGTGGGCGACTCAGTGGGGGTGACTCAGTGGGTTAATCAGTGAGGCATTTAGCATTTTGGGTTTTCCTTTATGCCGTTTTCTTTTGTTTTTTCTTGTTCTATTTGGTTTACATCAGCTCTGCAGTAGTTGTGCTTGGTTTTTATTTTCTTGTTTGTGCATGCTCGATCGGGGACTGGAAGTCATGGCCGCCGTGGACGTGGGGGGCCGCCTATGTCCAATGAGGCATACCTGCGTCCAGAGCCTCGCGTGACAGCGGAGGTTCTCATACTTTTTTATCCACTCACGGCGGTGTTGGGATGGCTGTACGGTGGAGGTTTTCTTCACCGCCAGTTGTTGACGGCGTTAAGCCTTTTGTGATTTTCTAGTCCCTAGATTTAGCTTCCGATTACTAGTACTGTAATGTATTTAGGGTTTGAGCTGGGTTCCCTCTTTGGGTTCTCTTCTGCTGACTTTTGAGTGGATTCATCATCCCGTCCCGTAGGTGTCGGGTCTGCTCCGGCAGGTGTGTCTAGGAGCCGGTGGCCTGTGTTAGCCTAATGTCGTGCTTGTTTCATCTGTTAGTAGATTTGGTTTCATTCCTATTTTTTATGTAATCGGTGCCGGATGGCTGTGCTATGAAATTTCTTGACGTGTTTCAAAAAAAAAAAAAATTTCATTTCATTTCTTGACTGCATGATTGAGAACATGCATTTTCAACCCTTTAAGTAGGCTAACTGACAAATTACAACTGAAAATAATCACCTATGGGTGATACACACACTCTATATGTACTCCTGATATCCTGCCCAATGGAATCATAGTAATTCAACAATGTGTGTCACCTGGGTAATTAATTTTCAGGGGCTAAATTGCAGTCCAGTCATATCCCAAACCTAAGGTTTCAAATTAAGCTCACATTACGCTTTGATCGGATGATTCTTCTTCGAAACTTGCAGCCATTACAGTATTTGAGAAGTAACTGTGTAGATATGTTTGCCAGCCAGAGAATTGAAGGAGAATTAGTCAACATCCTTTGTGTTTGGGCACCGTTAATTATTGGCTAAAGTTCAAATGATTCTGGATACATAGCTAGACTATGGGTACTCTTTTATTGGATTAGTCTTCCAGCACAATTCTTTATTTTAGTTGAAAAATGTGAGAGGAGAATGACCTAAGCTAGAAGCTAATAGCAATTTTTTATTTTAGTTGAAAAATGTGAGGAGAATAACCTACCTAGAAATCAGTGAAAACATGGGTTTTTGTCCATTTAGTTTAGCGGAACCTCTAACGTTGCCTAGGTCGTACCAAATCATTTACGACGTAACACACGTTATGTGTTTTAGCGATCTTTATTTGCGGAGAGTACCACATGATAATGCCACATGATAGTGGTACTTCGGGAGTAGCCAAGAATTGGCCTAATAGATGAAATCTCAATTTCAAAGGAACCGTAATTCCAAACCGAACCATGTTTTAATGGTTTGCATTGGTATGGTTGTATCAATTTTATGGATTGGTTTGGTTCTCCAAAGTCATAATCCATAAATAATGGTTTGGTTTTTAGTTTATCATAAAACCGGACGAATCCGGTACAACAATTTTATTGCAAGCTGACCTTCAATGACCGTTCCTATCGAATATGTCCCTTGTAAAGGATTTTTACTAAAGAGATCATTGTCCCTGGAGTTTCTTTCCTGTTATACTAAACTTTGTTGCATTTAACTTAAGTGACTCTACAGATACTAAATTGAGGGAACAAACCAAATTCAAGAAAGACAACTAAGAATGAAATAACATAGATGCATTTGCGACCATACTTTGGAAGTTGAAAGTATAAATAGGCACAAGAATTACTTACCTCATCTATATTATCTGCATCTTCGACTTAACACCAGCACAACCAGCAATTTTTTGAACGAAATAACCCCAATTTTTAATGAACAAACCCTAATTTTGTGTTGGGGTAGGAGGATGAGGAAACACATATTAATCAAAGGAAAAATGTATTAAAACCATCTTTAACAAAATTTCCCAGAAAATTTAAGAATCAAAAGGGAAACAAGATTAGTACAGATAAAAGAATCTTACATTCCGGCCCTGCCCTTCCAAACTTGACAGAGCCTCTTGGCTTTGGTAGGGTTGACGACGACGACGATCCCTTTGGATGGAGATTTGGTTCACGCTTCTCGCCGGTGGAGATAGTCGCCGGTGATGGAGGGGAAGGCGCTGCCGCCGGCAGTGGTCGTCGCGGCAAGGGTGGTGGGAATCGTCTCGTCTCGTTGCTTCTCCCTCCCCCTTCCCCTTTCTCTTCGAACGTATAAACCAGTTCTGGGTTATGAGCTCAGAATTTTGAGCCTTAATTTTAATTTTGAAATTTTTAAGGGCGTCAAATGCGCGAATTTTGAATTGGGCGAAAAGTTGATGGGTCTCGTTGGTTGCCAAGTCATTCGGTCTCTTCTTCGTGCCTGGCATAGTTTTTCAAATGATTTTAGCAACTCAGTTGCTAAAATCATGGTGATTTTAGCAAATGATTTTAGCAACTCAGTGCTAAAATCATGGTATTTCAAATCAAAAAATTAAGTGTTTCCGTGTATCGTTTTTTGAATTTTTTACACCGAATTAAAGTACACGAGAAGTACTTTAATTTGGTGCCAAAAAAATCGAAAAACGATAAACGAAACCACTTAATTTTGTGATTTGAAATTTCCATGATTTTAGCAACTCAACTCATTTGCTAGCAAATTTGGTTTAAAAAGTAACTTTGGCAATTACTAGGAGATAATTCTATTCAATATTGGGTTGTACAAAGGTCAAAGGGAACGTGACTCCAAAGAGGCTATCCTCCTAATTCCACACTTTCCCCTTAGATTTATTTTTTACCCATCAAATTTCCTCAGGGAATCTAATTCCAAAATTCTTTGCTTCATGTTCACTATTTTGTTTCTTGTGCGCTTATTTCAGAAGGAACTCTTCTTCTGAGTTTTAGTAATGTATATCTATCTTTTGAATACAATAGAAACTCCGGTAGTTTCTAGAGTGTATATTATATATCAAGTTCTCGTTGATGTGTGCAGGGTCAAGAACACAAGCTGGAGCTCCCTACATTTTCCTCCCTCACAAAGTGAATTCCCTCTGCAAGTAAGAAAGCACAAACATTTCTTTGGAATTAAACTTTTTCTCATGTATTCTTCTTTTTTGGAGTAATTTTTTAAATTTCCCCAATAGGGTTTTCTCTGTTTGTTGGAGCTTAGGGTTTTGGGGAACACGGGAGGAGCAAGAATTCAAGAAGAATGATGATTGGATCAACTGCACCAACTTGCACTTACAATGAATGCAGAGGATGCAAGTACAAGTGCAAAGCAGAACAAGTTCAGTGGAGGGGAATGACCCAATCAACTGTGCATACCACTACAGATGTGTCTGCCATAGGTAATAAATTAACAGCGAAGAATACTCCTCTTTGAAACTGAGCCAAGAGAAATTGTGCAGCAAAAATTTGCAGAAGACTTTTAAAACACCTATATTTGCAGCAATATTGGGAAAAAGCTAAAGGAGAACAATCTTGCAGAGATTTGTTTTGTTGTAGGTTGCACATAAAGAAAACTAGTCTCAATTTCAATTATGTCCGCAGTTAGTTAGGCCATCTCCAGTGGTGGAGTTAAATGTGTTATTTGTGTAAGAATTACCTTAGTTAGTAATAGTTAGTGTTTTGTGTGTGCACAATAGTGTTTTGTGTGTGCACAATAGTGTAGTTAAGTTGTAGCTAAGGTGTGGCAGGGGGTTAGAAAAGTTTGGGCAGGAGTTAACAATAACAATAACAGTAGATACATGGAAGTGGGGCCAAAAATTGAAAAGGAGGAGAGAGAGGGACACGGTGGGAGAGGGTGGCAGAAAAGGAGGAGAGAGGAAAGGGTTTGGGTGGGATTCGTGGGGAAAAAGTAGGAGAGAGGTTGGGAAAAGCAAGAGAGAGAAAGGGCGGGGAAGGGATGTGGAGAGAGAAATGGGTCCCATTTTTTACATTTTAACAACACTTTAACAACACCACTGCAATACATATTAAGTTAAGATGCTTTTTTCATTTTCCTCCAAAAGTTCTAGGTTGTAACGTAACGCATAATCCCGGCCGGTGCCTCGATATAGGTGTGTTACCATTTTTTAGGGAGTTTTTGACAAAACGCTCGTACTTCTTTTTTATTTTTTTTCTTATTTTTGATATGCTTTTCTAATTTCACAAGTGATTTTTCTAAAAAGAGCATCTTTGGGCAATGTGAACTTAGTTTGTGGGTTGTTTGAACATTATATAATATAATTTTTCATATTCTTAGTCCAAAACTTGAACATGACATGATGATAAGTATTATTTGCCCTAACCAACACGGGTTAAAGTTTTGCTTCGCATAAAGCGTTATGGCAAACTGTAAGACTTCATTTGTAAGAGAATAAATTTACAGATATCCATAACGCATAGGAACCTAAGCAACACAAGTTACGCACGTATGAGAACATTGAAGGGGAAAAACCGAGCCGAGGCTTTAACATCGCATCAAGAATGGCAAAACGGCAGCGGACGGCCACAAAACGAGCCCACAAACCCAAAACTAGAAGTTAGTGATCAAGAAGAGTTATGGTAAGAAAATGAAGTGATGAAACTGCAAGTGGCACATGGGGGGACAACTTGTTTGAATCCCATTCAATTTCCCTTGCACAAAATGGAAAATTTGAATTTCAATCTCAATCGAAAATCACAAGCTCCAGTGCACTTGAACTTCCTATAGCAAGCTTTAATATACATTTTTTTCTGGTAAATAAAATGGAAGTGCAGGTATGGTACCCCGTCAGATATATAAAGCCATTTCCCTGTATTTATGAGTTAGGTACTTGGGTTTGGTACATTTACTCCTATTCTACCATCTAGACACCCCGCTTACGCACTTGGAGAAACTGGTCTCTTTGTTATAGTTCTTGCAACTTTGTCGGTCATTCGCTCTAAGCCCCTTTCCATTGTAAAAAAACATAAAAGATTTCAAGAGCAGTGAATCGTAAGTGAAGAAAATGAAATGAAAATCCATGTAAGAACGAATTTTTAGGATATGTTCAATAAGCCTAGACCATTTGCAAACAATTTTCGTGCGCACCTATCTTTTGTCTCTCTCTTTTCGGTTTTCTTTTTTGTCCGTCAAATTAAGTAGTTTTATCTTCCATCAAAAGGTGGAATTTAGATGATCTTTGAACATCACGCTGCTTCATTGAATCAGTATCAGCTAAATGATTTGGATGTTGGATGCTTGAATTTCTCATTCATAACTTTTAGAGCAATTTTGGCTCCATTTATTTCTACGTTACTCATATCTGTGTAGCGATATAAAAATTTTGGTATTTGGTTACACGTTTTTATGGAGTAAAAACTTTTCCAAGTCAAATCATTCCAAGAAGTTGAAGGAAATCGAACTGCACCTTACTATGCCAAGAAAATGGTAAAATCTCAAATAAAATCCTTCCCACTCTTGCAAATTGATGAAAGCCCATGACAATTATATGGGCCTTATGGCTGGCTTTGGTGGGAAATGGGTTAACCATCTCTAGTCACCAACTAATGGGCCAGTTTTTATAGATTGGGCTACTAATCAAGTTCCTATTAAAAGGCAAGGTCGGTTCTAAAGGGTCAAGTTTTGGACAGGATAGGACAGTCCAAATCTGAATCATGCATTGGTATAATCAATGGTGCAGGGTTTGTTCAGAGAGTCTTATATGTAGGAGAATTGTTACCAGTAACGGTCTCTGAGCAACTCCGTACTATTAATTACAACAATAGATGATACAGATTTAGACTGTCTCGTCCAGTCTAAACTAAGGATCGGAGAGAATCCAATCCCATTCTTAAACATGTAAAACAAGATCAATAACGTAATTGAAGATGAAGTCCAAATTAAATGCGCATAAAAGTTCATCCCAAGCCAGAACATTGTTGCTATATGATCAGGTTGGAAATTGCTAGGCATCCAACTCTCGAGCTATTGTTTCAGAGAATATTCTTGCTGAAAACACATCACTTACCATTTTCTTTTGTCTTGTTTCTTAGCAAAAATAGGTTTTTGCAAATTCTAAAGTATTCTTTGGTACTTTCTTGCATTCACTTTTGAGGCTATAATTACTTTCTGTTTCTTACTCTTAAAACTGAGTTTTTTTTCCAAAAAAAAATATATACCTTTGAACTGAGTTTCGATAGCCAAAAATGAAACGAGTTTCCCTGCTAGTGTTTTGGAAAATTGGTTCTTGTTCTAATTTCTAAAGATGAAACTAATTGAAGTGATGCATAATTTTACATGAAGAATTTGTTAGGTAATTTTCACATTTGACATTTCATGAGTAGGACTAATTTGAGCATCAGAGTGGCTTTTCGATTGCCGGCCGGGACACTAACTGATTAGAACTCCTAGTATTATTTTGCCCTTTCATCTTCTCAGTTGGCCCTTCTTCTCCAACAAGAAAGTGTATAAATTTGCACACCACATCTAGCAAATGCAATTTCTATCTTATGCTTTGGCAAAAAAACGCAGAACTGATTTTTTGGTTGCCTTTATTCAATTTTTTTTTTGCATTTGTTAGTTTTGCGTCAAATTTTCGTGGTTTATTGATTTATCTCAACGAGATGAATCCAAAAGTATGAAATTATGGTCAAAACTAATATGTTTTTTAATAAAGCCGAAAATAAACCAAGATAAACCAGTTTATTGGATTAATTTTTGCTTTATTAAAAAAAATTAGTTTCGACCATAATTTTATATTTTTGGATTCGTCTCGTCGAGACAAATCAATAAACCACGAAAATTTGACGCAAAACTGATAAATGTAAAATATATATATATGGAATAAAGACAAAACGAAAGAACCAAAAAACTATTTCTTCGCTTTTTGCCAAGAACTCCGTGCACGAGATTCAATGCCACACATGACCGGCCACCACATTTTTATTTTTAACTTTTGATCATGAAAATGTCCACCAGTGCTTCAAAGCTTCATTTTCGCCATTAAGCTTCTAAAGTATTCATATCACTCCCTATTTCTTAAGGTAGCTTTTGGGGCTTTTTAAGGGTTTCTTGAACAACCAAAAAGACAAAGTTTTTGAATAAGCAAACACCTTGTCATTAACAATTAACATAAAGATAATTAAGATAGCCCAAATAACTTGTCTTTTAATGAAATGTTATGTGACTCAGCGGAAGGAGGGGTAATTTGCAAACTTGAATTAAATTCATTTTAAACCCAAGGGGTTATCTTGGTGGCCTTGGCTTAAATCTTAGGCATTCATCACTCCCGGCCACTTGTAGTCTCAAGTTCGATTCTCCGTGTCAGCAAACGTGTAAACATGTTCGACGTTGTGAAAGGTACTGTAGAGAGATTTGTCTGCAGTGCGCTCAAACTGGCTTGTGACATTTTGCATTATTAAAAAAAAAAAAAAAAAAACTACAACAATAACAACTTGTCTTCTGCTGAAATACCTTTTTTCTTTTTCTTTTTTCTTTTTGCAAACTAAGCACACTCACGAAAAAAAAAAATAAAAAAAAATAAACCCTTAAAATTTTGTAAAAAAAGGCACCCAAAGCCAGTTTAGTGGATATATATAGGTTTTGAATATCATTGTGATGCTCATAGCTTTAGAGAACTTGCTTTGGGTCCACACCAACATTTGATATAGAATAGTGACTCGAAATCTACTACTCCCTAATATTTTTCTTCAAAACCAAGATTATTTTTCTTCACTAAAGTGCATTTTGAAGCATGCGCAGCATTATTCAAGTAAACTTGGATGATCGAGCCGCACTGCTCTCCATAAAGGAACATTTTAAAATTCCTCTTTTTGTTTGCTTTGAAGTGAAAATTATACTTCAATATGCTTGCTTTTGCAATCTTTTCTTTCATTTACTTTATTTTGTTATACCTAATTACAAAGATTATAAAAATAATTAAACAATATACAGTAATCGACTTAATTAAATAATTAATTTATATATGTTATGTTCTACATCTGCTCAATGCTACGGGCACAATAGATGAAATTTTTGAAAACTCCATGCCTTGTTTACAGATCGTAAAAATGTTTACCATAGCTCTGAATTTATACTCAACCTACAGTAAATTAAATTGGATTTGATGTTGCACTGTGCATGGGATGCACAATAGGTGTTGTGTACCATCCGAGTTATCCGTTGCTCGCATGCTTGCACGTAAGACGGTTCAGATGCAAAGGTGCCCAGGTGAAATCTGGGTCATTCATCCAAACAACGGACGGCTCAGATGGTGCACGTACAACACCTGATGTGCACCTCATGCACAGCAGAAACTCCATGTCCCCGTAAATTAATGTTGATATACTTTACTGCAAAGAGCTGATAATCTGATCCGAAAGCTAGCACCCAAAGTCCAACTTCTCCAAAAATATATTTTAGACCCCTTTTCAGCTCCTATGAATCTATAAAATCCCAAAGCGTGCTAATAAACTTTTTTTGACAAACGCTCAGAATAGCTTTATAAAAGGTAAAATCTCAAAATTTACACTTAAATTTTTCGTAAACACACATTGTACTTATTTTTAGTTTTATATACTATATATGCCTATTCATAAACAATCAGTAGCATAGGAATAGGGGAGCCGAACTCATTACAGGGTGTAGTGATCTCGGCTCGGCCGTTCAATTGACGGTCCGGATAAATATTTTACATATAATTTAAACCCCATTTATCTGGACCGTCGATTGCCAATCAGACGGCCGGACCAAACTCACTATATAGAGTATAGTTCTCACTATGGAGCCCCGCTCCCGCAAGCATTGCAGTACTCTAAATGATGATACTCTCAAACGCAATTAAAGGAAAGAATATTATAGAGCCGGTGAATAGCTCCGCAGCAATGGAAAATCTTATGGGTACGACACTTTTGCGTACAACACTTATGTGGGACTCATTTGGAGGTTTCACACAAATATTTTGAGTCTGTCAATTTTTTCAGAATATTTTTTGAAGGGACCCTACAAAAAATTAGTTTAGCCAGATATCGGTAAGTGCTCGATACATACGTTCTTTTTTCGGTCCGTACGATTACAGACCAAAAAAAGAATGTAAAGATCAAACATTTACCCATATCCAGCTAAGCTGATTTTTTGCAGGGACTCTTCAGAAAATATTCTGAACAAATTAAACGACTCAGATCATTTGTGTGAGATCTCGAAATAGTCTCGCACTGTCACACAAGTGTTGTATTCATTAGTGTTGTACAATTGTTGTATTCATTAGCGAAAGTGCTCTGCAGTGGTCTCACTTCAGTAAAGGGATACATTAATGCTACATACACACCCTCCCATACACACTCTCGCTCACACCCACTTTAGATTGCTGACACATGTCCTCCCTCTCTCCTAACTTTCAAAGTGAGAGGATATGTGTTAGCAATCCAAAATGGGTATGAGCGGGGGTGTGAATGGGAGGGTGTGTGTAGCATTACTCTAAAGGGATACCGATAGCTTATGTTTTGGGCCGAACCCATGTCCACTTCTGTAAGTTCACGCTTCGGCTTACACCTCGCAGAATTTTACTCTCGTAGGCAAGGACGCGGGGTGTCTGTAGGTCAAGCCAATAGCGCTGTGGTGCGGCCATCTGGCCGTCCATTTCGACAATGGACAGCTCGAATTTTATCCAAACACTTTCAGATCTGGCCATTCGTTGTTCGGATCAATCCAAGCTGTCCATTGTAGAAACGGACGGTCGGAGCTTCCCCAATCCAGTAGACGCAGTAGTACTAATGTTCTATCAGCAATTAACCAATTAGCGATAAGGAGGGAAGGAAAAATGAAAAAACAAATAAAGTCCCCAATGTGTGTGATACCCTGATGGATAATGCTATGGGTACATTATTTGTGCACCCAAAATGCACACCACCCTAATGTGGCAAATGAGGAGAAGCCCATTTTTTGAGTGAGCCCCACATTAGGCTACTCTTCATTTACCACATCAGGGTGGTGTGCATTTGGGGTGCACAAGTGGTGTACTCATAGCATTGTTTATACTCTGATCCGACATATTTACATGGGTGTTTGTTTATTTAAGTGTGATTGTAGACTTGTTAGGAAAATGAACATGGAATGTGTCTGGTGAGTCCCACAAGTACATGGGGCTCCCTGGGATGCATCTTCGAATCCACAAGATCTTGCGCACACCTACCCGTTTTCCAGTGCAGAAGATGCTCGGTTGCTCCATGGATCTTTATCCCCACATATTCACGTGGGGTTCATGCATTTTGTCTTA
This sequence comes from Vaccinium vitis-idaea, assembly GCA_963854785.1. Classification (NCBI taxonomy): domain Eukaryota; kingdom Viridiplantae; phylum Streptophyta; class Magnoliopsida; order Ericales; family Ericaceae; genus Vaccinium; species Vaccinium vitis-idaea. The sequence continues at coordinate 25,395,615 of OY978226.1, read as the reverse complement.
AGCCCACCCAGGGTCACCCTTATAGCATCGCGTGGTGCTCTAGAAACATTGAACAATCACCAGGAGAAGAAGGCTTTCGATAGCTTTGTTTGGCAAGGTTTAAGAAAGTTGATTTTTCTTAAAAGAAAAAAATCGAACTCCATAAACTAGGTTGAATTTTGACAAAATTAATTTTTGTTAGAAGACAATCCGTATTATATAACTTTTAGTTACTTTTTTTAAAAAAATTGCCATAAATTTTACTCCATCCGTCCCAATTTGTTTGCCCCTTTTGGGCCCAAGCGGGTTTTTAAGGGGTGTGAAAACTTTATATTGTCTTTTATGTTTTGCCCCTAAGTCCAATCAAAATTACAGTAACCAATTTTGTGGGGCTAATTTTTTATATGAAACTCAAAACATATGCAATATGGATCTTGTTTGATAGATATCAATTAGTTTTATTATACAAAGTTTTCAAAATCACAAGAACCGTTATAAAATAAAAGATAATGGACAAACCAATTGAGATAGAAAAAGTACTTTTTAAGGGTAAAACTGGAAAGTGACATTGTTTTGATAGATGTTTATAGAAATGGGACAAATATTTTGGGACACCCCAAAATGGAAAGAAGCACCAACAATTTGGGATGGAGTGAGTATTTTAGATTGTTCGTCTCGACAAGGGGAAGATTACTTGTATGGGCGCAAGTTGAAAGAAGTTTATTAGAAAAAACAAGGCTGGTGAGACTAAAAGAACAAACAAGGTCAATGTATTTTTTATTGTTTCAGCATTTTTTGCGTCTTTTCAAACTGAGGTTTCGCTCTTATTTTTTTAAATTCTAAACCATTCTTCCTATGTGTACATTGTACATATGTTTTTGTGACCCCTTTTGAGTGTTGTGCCGAAACCCTAAATTCAGAATATAAACACACCAACAAAAGAACAAGAGACATGGATTTACGTGGTTCCCCCCCCCCCCCCCCCCCCGAGGCTCTAGAGGTACGTCCACGGGAAAAGAGCAAGAGGATTTACTAAAAACGGGGAGAAATACACAGAGCCGGCTATACCAATAACTCTCACTTGAAGCATCCACACGATATCTAGGAACAAATCTCTGAGGCGCGACCTACAGAGCATCAAACGTCTCACACACGCGAAAGAGACACACACAAACCCTAGATATCTCAAATCCTCAACTCAAGACTAAACCAATGGAACAATTGAGAAACCCTAACACACTACGGGGAACCCCATGTGGGCTCCCTCAAAGGGATTCACTCAAGAAGTTCAACCCTAATAGCCCCAAGGCCTCTATTTATAAGAAAGTACAAAAAATTAGGTCAAACCCCTCTTAAAAACTCACAGCTGCGCATATTCAGCACCCTAGATCCGGACCTTGGTACCCTTGGTTCGGACCAATGCAGCTACAACCTTCCAAAACTTAAATAATCCAAGGTCCGAACCAAGGATGCTGCAAGCATCTTTTCACACCGAATTTTGTACCTTTCTTCGAACGTCTTGAATTCAAGGCATATCCTCAACAATCTCAACCTTGACTTGAATTCACTTGCAAGCTAACGACATACTGCAATCCTCTCAACACTCGCTCTTCCCCACAACGCCCCTAGCGGGGCAACCCCACACGGGGCTCACATCAATGACACCAACAAATAAGGCGCAAGCACCTCTGCTTGACCTTGTTTCCACTACTAAGTAAACTCAGCCACACATGCCTCCACAAGCTCTACCTTGAGCTTAACACCACAACTCCCCTCACAGAGTTAATCACCAATGAACAACCATCTTCCACCGAATGTCGACGTCGACCACATGCACCCATTACTGATGTCAAAAAAGATGTGCTTAAACTCCTCATGGAGTTACCGACTCTACTGCAAAGCCTTGTATGCCCTCTCGCATACTCCCAAGAGTTGAACCCGAATTAATAACAGACCCAAATCTCCACAGCGATACCCAACATGAAGCACCCCAAACGGCCTCCATAACGGTATCCAAAAGGAGCATAACCAAAATAATCCGAATCAACTCATCAAAATAGTCTTTTTTGGGCATACCTCCTTCATACGAAACACATAAAGGCGCTGCTTCAAATCCAAATCCTCCCCAAAAACACCTTCGCATGGAGATCCTCGTAAAACACCATCCTACGTACCAGCAGGCTTCTTAACTCTCCCCCAACAAAACCTTGCTTGTTCCTTGTTGCACCAACAAAACCTTCATCTTGATACGTGCTTGCGCCCTTGGATTGTATTCCAATGATATTTTCCCAAGCGTAGGGTTTAGGCCGGCGGTAGCATGATAACCGAAGTCCGGGTCGAGTCCACAGAGACCGAATGCGCAGCGCGTGAGTGTTGATTCGCGAATGAGGTTTAGCCTTAAAGCGGCAAACTTGGCTTTATAGTTTGGTTGGTGGAATTCTCTTAACTTCGAGAATGACTCGAGATTAAAACGACTAATTAAAACAAGGCTAAGTCAAGGGGTTCACAACACCCATGCCTTAGGCCAATTCATTCTCCTCTAAAATAACCGGCTCGAGGACGTCGTTAAACGACCCCGAACGGAAGATTTGGTACTTAAACTCGTTTGACAAGAAATGATGTTTCTCAAAGAGTAGGATTCTTGTGCCATTTATACAAACATTTTGATTGACATCGCCCGAAGCATCACACGTGCCAAGTGGTCAAGCCCTTGGCTACGTATGATCAACGGGATTAACAAATCCAAATTTTGATACATAAAATTAATCCCAACTCTTTGATCAACAAGCAAAGTTTGCATTATGGCGAGGAGAATGAATCAACCTAAGCCACGGGGTGCTAATCACCCCATGACCGCGCCTATAACGACTACTCGATCATTACTAAGTAAAACATGCCTAATTTTATAAAGGAAATAAAGAACATGACAAGTGACTAAATAAACTTGATTTTAATGAAGATACTATGTTGGCCTAACACTTTAATACTTGAGAAATTAGCTAACAAGGTTTAGAACTAGGATTTTTAAGAGAAAATCGCTAGAGGAACATGGAAATGAAAAACTTAACAAGAACAAAAATTAACTAGATAGATAGAACAATCTAAGCAAGAGCTACAATATTAATTAACGACATATTAATGGAGGAAGTAAACTTACATGAGAAATCTAGAGAGAGAGAGCTTCCAAAACTCTCTAATGGAGGAGAGAGGGGAGAGCAAAAAACTAAGAAAGAAAATAAAAGAAGAAGTGGTTGGGAAGGAGAGAGGAGAGAGCAACATATAGTCTTCCCCTTCTCTCTCTACAAAATATCCCATAAAGCTCTCACAAAATATAAAAAGTTTCCATAAAAGGCAAGAACAAAAAGTGAATTAAATTGGCTGTCTGGGCATGTTTGGATCGATCCAACATGACTTTGGATCGATCCAAACTGCTCTGGTGAAGTTTCGTCCAAGGTTGGATCGATCCAACTTTCCCATGGATCGATCCAAAGAGTGTTGCTGGGAAATTTTGTGAAGTTGAATCGATCCAACTTGACCATGGATCGATCCAAGATGCTCTGGGGGAATTTTTGTGAAGTTGGATCGATCCAACTTTCCTTTGGATCGATCCAAAAGGCTCTGCTGGAATTTGATGAAACTTGGATCAATCCAAGTTTCCTTTGGATCAATCCAAGTTCTTCTAAACTTGAATTTCACTCCTTTGATCAATCCGCTTGAATTGCGTGCTTCCGGATTTCTTCCAATGGACTCAAATGGATCGTGTGACCCTCGGGGAAGATGAACCTCGGTCTTGTGAGTGCGCGTTCAAGCCCGGACCCCACCGGGAGTTTTTGGTAACGTGAAGAACGGCTTCAAAGCACCAACTTTTCGCATTCCCGGGCCTCGGCCGAATCGTCATGTCGTGGCTCGTGAGGCCCGGTGTTGGCGTGCCATGGGGCACGAGGCCCTCGATAATGCGGCACGGTTCTCAAGGCGCACCAAATGCTCTTATTTCGCGCTTTCAACCTGTAACTCGACAAAAACACTACGACGCGCATATCAAACATATAAGGCGCGAAATCGTGTGTGTGTGTGGAATAAATGAGCAAGATAAGCCCCAGTTATCTACAATATTGGGGGCTTATCAATACGCCACAAACTGAAAGAAGCACTTTGCCCATCGAACTTCTGAACTTCAAAGCGAGTCACCATTGAAAACGACCCCGAATACGCAAACGTAGCGGAAAACACAAGCCTCGATTTGAACCCGAAGCTCTGATACCAATTTGTTGTGTCGAAACCTTAACTTTAGAATATAAACACACCAACAAGAAAACAGGATTTACGTGGTTCACCCCCCCCCCCCCAAGCACGAAACTTTAGAGGTACGTCCACAGAAAAAGAGCAAGAGGATTCACTAAAAATGGGGAGAAACACACAGAGCCGGCTATACCTGTAACTTGAAGCATCCACACGATATCTAGGAACAAATCTCTGAGGTGCGACCTTCAGAGCATCAAACGTCTCACACGCGCGAAAGAGACACACACAAACCCCAGATATCTAAAATCCCAACTCAATAGAAAACCAATGGAACAATTGAGAAACCCTAACACACTACGGGGAACCCCATGGGGGCTCCCTCAAAGGGATTCACTCGAGAAATCCAACCCTAATAGCCCTCAAGGCCTCTATTTATAAGAAAGTACAAAAAAAATAGGACAAAACCCTCTTAAAAAACGCGCAGCCGCGCACATTCAGCACCCTAGGTCCGGAGCTTCGTACCCTAGGTCCGGACCAACGTAGTTGCAACCTTCCAAAAGCTTAAATAGCATAAGGTCTGGACCAACAGACACCAAGGTCCGGACCAAGGATGCTGCGAACATCTTTTCACACCAAATTTTGTACCTTTCTTCGAACGTTTTGAATTCAAGGCATATTCTCAACATTGAGTTCCACAAAGATGAGCAGAATCACTCATTTGTTTAAAATATGTGGTTTATGGTAAGGCTGTCCAGCGGATAATCCGATCCGCCAATCCGACCAATCCGAACCGATCCGAACCATCCGTTGATCTATCTGTGAATGTTCGGTTCCGGATCGAGAATTTCTTATCTGACGGTTCCGGATCCGGATCGGATCGGATCCGCTCAATCCGCTCAATAATCCTTCTTTAATCTGTCAAATCCGCCTAATCCGACTCGATCCGATCCGATCCGATCCGTAACCGATTCGTGAATGTTCGGTTCAGTTCCGGATCTTAAAAATCATAATCCGCTCTGAGCGGATCGGATCCGTATCCGATCCATGGACACCCCTAGTTTATGGTCCTTGTAAAACATCAAGTTATTTGAATATTGGTAAGAGCGTTAACGAAACATCCACTTTGCTTCATAAATTAGACCAATTAATGAGCGACTTAGATCATCTTTGCGGAACCCAAAACGGGTCACAAAACGTATGTACATGAGGATATGTAGGTATGTACATGAGGATATGTAGGTATGTACATACATATATTCTTTTCGATTCTAAACCGGTGGTACTCGGTAGGGCCGGCTCGTTAAGGCTGGGCTTGGCTTGGCTCAGCTCTGCTCGATAAGTAGTCTAGCCGAGCTCGAGCTCAATTTTTAGGCTTGTTTAGTTAACGAGCTAGCTAAAGGTCGGCTCGGCTCACAAAAGCTTGGCTCGTTAAAGGAGGCTTGTTAAGTAAATTACCCTGACTCGGCTTGTTAAGGGCTCGGCTAGTTTATGACTGAGCCGAGCTCGAGCTAGATTTTTCGGCTTGTTTACTTAACGAGCCGAACTCGAACACTATGAAGCTCAGCTCGGCTCGGCTTGTTTACACCCCTAGTACCCAGTATGCCGTATCGAAATTGCCCATGAGGCCCATGCGACCACACCACTTCCCACAAGAAGAGAAAAAAACATCCTTCCAACCCAAATTTTAATTTTCACCGCCGATGGAAACAAAAGTTTCCTCCAAATCGATTGTATTGCGCCATGTGTCCAAATAGTTGTCCCAAATAGTAGAACATAGACATGTGGCACAATGCAATCAATTTGAAGGAAACTTTTGTCTTTCCGTTCACAAAGAGTGTCTCGACCTTCAGGAATAATGCCACAGACATGGCTCTTTACGTACGTGATTAAGCAGAACTTGTTCAAGATTAACTCACATATTTGATGTTATTCCTTCATTTCCTTTTACAGATAGCATCGAAGGGCCTCTATCGAAGCCCATAAGTTGGGCTGAGACATATGATGGGTCCATGAAATCACTTCGGCCCCACCTCAATTGGGATTAAGACTTCCAAATCGAAAATTTTAGTACTTATGTTTTTAATTGCACAAAAATAACGAAAGAAACTTCTTGTGAAAATATAAAAGAAGAAAGCACAAACTCAAAAGATTCCTATGGGCGAATCACCAATACATATTACTAACTGAAAAGCGCCTTTCTCCATATTCCCGGAAGAAAGGGCATTAAAAATTATCTAAATTGCCTTCCCTTTTTCTTTGACATAAATTCATAGCTCATATGTGCAGCTACATTGTTAGGTGAACTTTTATTTTTCTATTTTTTTTGGTAATACAGGGTGTCCCGGACCAATTTACGCGCATCTCAGACTAATTTCTACATTCTCTTCCACAGTCGTTTCACACGCTTACGCGATGGACTTTTATTTTATTCCTTCATTTCAGCATAACCTTGTTGTGTATCTAGAGAGATACTTCCACACTGTGGACGCAAGGTTTGATTATGGAGATTAAAAAAGGAGGGAAAAAAAATAAGTGAACACATTTACTAAAAGCTTAGCCGGCTAAAGCAAATGGAGTATAGATTAAAAAGCATATCATCAGTTGTATTCTAAGCAAAACCCATCCCCTCCAATGATGAAACCCACTACCCTAAAGATAGGAAGAAAAAAAAGTAGGGGTGGGCATTGTGTCATGTCGTGTTCGTATCGTGTCATCTTGTGCTCGGGTCAGAATTCTCTCAACCCACCTGTTTAGCTTTTCGTGTTATCGTGTCGTCTCATATTCGTGTTTCACGTCAGAAATAGCCGACCCTAACCCGCTAACTTCATGTCGGGTTCGTGTCATGTTATCGTGACCTTTCATAAATTTTCATGTTGTGTCGTGTCATCTCGTGTTCATATCAGAATTCTCTCAACCCTAACCCGATCTGTTTAGCTTTTCGTGTTATTGTGTCGTGTCATATTTGTATTTCTTGTCAGAAATAGCCAACCCTAACCCAATAACTTTGTGTCGAGACTCGGAAATTCCCACCCTTAAAAAAAGGAATGAAGATTCCTAATTTTTTTTTTATATAAAGGGATAGATGAAGATTCCTAATTAATAACATTACTTTAATACTCCACTTTGTATTAGCATCAGGGCCTAATTAACTATCATCATTGCTGTTATGATGAGCATTATTATAATTAATCAACCTCTTCATTGGTTAAAGTTGCACAGTGGCGCACTATATAACAACCAAATAATGGAAACAGACCTAAACACTCCATTTCTAACCTTGATAATTTGCAATGCTAAAGAGAGGTGCCTTTACAATCTCCCCCTCTTCCAGCTCCACCGTGGTGGTCGGGTGGGGCTGGCGGAAGCGGAAGCGGCCGAGGCGGCAAAAAGGTGGCACCATACGGTTGGGCAACAAGCGTAGAAGATTCTATCTCCGGTGCCGCCCGCCGGTGGTGAATTGGGGGATTCTAGTGTGCCCTTTTCAGATGTTGAATAAAATCATTATGGATATGGCTTTAAATGGGAAATTATTGGAGAAGTGCGATTGGTCTTTACCTATTTTTCGACCCCAGCTGTTTCCCTTGTGTTAGATATTGCTAACAAGCATGCAATTCCTTCTTGTTTTTCCTACTTTTTCTTCTTCATGTAAATGTCATAAGGGGCTTGCAACAAGGTGGAAAAACAAATGTGATTTTCTTGTTTTTTTTTTTTAATAATCGTTTACGCTTTTGTTTGAGAATTAACTTGTGAATTGCAACAGGATTCAGGACGTCATCATTCTTGTGGAAATATGAAAAAAAATACCCAACATAGCACGTCTCGTAAATACTCAATACTATATAAACCTCACGATTTCTTATTATTTTCCAATTAAAAATAACGCAGTGAAATCTTACTAAAACTACACGGAGTCTTCTCTCGCAATCGGTTTATCCGTCATTTCCTCTTCCTATTAATATTTTTTTTCTGATTTTTAGTTAATATTTCTCAGAGTAATAAGCTTCGTTAACCAAAGAGCTTGCACACGCCTTGACTAATCATGATATATGATCATAAAAATAAATAACTAAATAAAAAGCTCTGTTCAAACTTCAAAGAGCAAGAGAGGGGGGAGAGTAAGCTAATTTTCGTTTGGCATTATTTGTCAACAGTGAATCCGTTTTAGCGAAGTGGTTGTGGTTTCTCGCAATCTCTGCTAACAGGATTTCTCGAGGATCCGCGACTCTGCCGTCCCTTAGGGATGGCAGGTCCTGCCGATCAATCTCGGCCGTCCAAACGTGTTTTGAACAACCCAGATTTGACAGGTACTCAAAACACCCGTCGGAACCTCTCAAATTTGGGCCATCCAAAACACCTTTAGACTACCGAGATCGGGTCGGCATGGCCTGCCATCCCAAAGGACAGCAGAGTAACAGGGTTCTCGCATCTGAACTGGGGGTTTTGCAGAAGACTGTTCCTTCCTCACAAACTCTAGTCCAGGTTCAGATTCATCTGACGGAAAAGAGAGAAATTAAAATATCCAAGAAAAAAAAAGGAGACTTCCATCAAGCAAAATAATCCCTCTTTCGGTCTCTCCGCGGTTACCTTGTGATATCACTGAAATTACCCATTTCATCAAGGCTTCATACAAAATCTGGACGAGCTTAATAACAACAAATAACACTTCCTAAGCAAAAAGAACAGGCACCAGTGGCTTTTTTTTTTGCTTTTCCACTTCCGAAGGGGGCACATGTTCTTCAAATCTCTATATACAGGCATTTGATTAAGCACACGCGGGTGGAACATACAACATAAGAAGTGCTACTTTCTTTTTCCAAAGAAGGACAACAGTGTAGGTTGTTTATCATCTGCGGTACCAAGGTTTTTCTTCTTCTTCACTGGACTTGTTCGAGGCTTTTCAGCTTCGCCACTAGCTGGCTTTGTGTCAGCTGAAAGTTCCTCATAGTCTCGCTTGATGGGGAAATTTCCAGCTCCATCGTTTGGAAGTGTGGAAATATTAGGCTTTGATTTGTCGTTGCCTTCATCAGCAACGGAAGGATGACCCGGGCTGTCTTGGGTCCCAGGTTCCTCTTTCAAGCTTTTAGGATGATTGTTTTTACTGAAATCTCCATGCATGCTCCCAAGGTTTGACCCTTGTTCACTATCGACTCCCTTCTTTAAAAAAAACTGTGAGATTGGCTTCGTCTCTTCCGTCTTCAATTTTATCTGCAGAACGTATTACGGAAACGACAAATTAGTATGCTTGGATAAAATGAATGCCGTGAAAATCCACTGGCCAAGCCGAAAACTTGGACCAGCCAATAATCCCTTTTATTGGCTACAATCTTCAAAATCAATCCACTATACCACATGATCCAACGTGTTATTCTCACGAAAGCATAAATTATGTCCAAAATGGAAAGTAAAGTCAAGTATTCGAACCTCCATAACGCATTCTGGTTCATCGAAAGAAGGCTTACCCATTGCAGATGTCACAGGATACCATACCTGTAAATTCAAGTTTTAGTACAGAAGAAAACTATGTTCAGAGTTTATAAGCTAGCTAGTTTAATGAGGCAGATCTACGAGTAACAACTGTTTTTTCTTATTACATATCAGCACTCACCAAATCTGCCCCTTCGTATGGTTTGAGTACTGTCTCAAATTTGGAAGACGGTGATCCAAACAGCCATATATCCATTGATTCCTTGTCACCTAAAATAACAGGCATCCTGTCTGTAATGAAAATTTCAGAAAGATATTAGTAAGAACTGTTCAAATATGCTGCCGGGTCAGTAATGACATGTCTCAGTACCATGAAAATTGTGGAAACGCACATAAACTAAACTGCAGATACACAATAGATAATGCAACTGCAACCATCAAATCCAAGCAAAATCTTGAATCAGCATCAGGCCAATAGGATGAGCCATTTAGTTATATTATTAAGGATATTCTAAACATGCAATTAGAAACTACTTCATCCCACATGTTGTTGGTTATTCTTTCCAATTTTTGCATTGACGCAACCACAGCCACTCTAGGATAGTAGTGGAAAATTACTAACCATGCAGCCACCCTAAAGTTGATGATGACGAAGTTGTCAAGATGGTGAACGTATAAAGAATCTCTCCTGCAGATATGAGTAAACCAATACTTAGTCCAAAGTGCACAAAACAAGTATAGTCTGTTTAAATAGCAGTACAAACTGAAGCATATTACATAACAAACTGTCCAATATGATGCCAAAAGAATGGGAATGGACAGCTGCAGAAAGTAGCTAATCTAGAAATACCACAACCAAAACAGTTATCAGACTAAACCCTTCTATAACCACCAACATTGTGGAGCAAAATCAATTTGCCTAATACAGCATCATATACAATAATCTGTGGCAACAGAGACGTTAACTCAGAACTTGAATGCAACAATGTTAATTCACCTTCAGAGTTCTTCCAAGTATCATAAAGAGCAGCAAACACAAGGGGCCGGCCATCCTTAAAGTGAACATAGTAAGGCTGCTTTTTGGATCCATCTTTTTTCCACTCGTAGAATCTGAATAGTATCGCATTCCCATTGCAGCATGAATATTAGAAGCAAGCGATTAAAGACTGAACGGGATACAAAACATATATGTAGAAGAGTCCTCTATGCAAAAAGTTCGTCATCTTTGTAGTAATTATAACTTCATGTATTTTGGGTGTACATATAATCGAGTCAGATACATAAACAATGTGACAAAATGTAACTCCCCAAGTGTCATTGTAAGCAAATAAACACGAAATGTGGATACAGGGCAAATGCTGATCAAAAGTTGAACAGAGGGCTGTTGGTGTATGAGTGTGCCTAAGCCCCGGCATCAGAAAAGATTCAGGAGGAAAATTCATCAAGTTTTTATTACAGATGATCCCATTAGATTGCCAATCAAACTGAACAAGCACCAGTAAAAACAGAAATGCTATGGAAGCCCATAGAGACTGTTGTACAAAATAACAAGCAGTTGAATTGTATATTTAGGTCTTCTCTTCTTTGATGCAGAACGATTGATGATTCGGAAAGACAATAAGGGAAGGAATTATTTCCTTATTTTTTATGAACATGCTTAGCGGAAAAAAGAGCATAAAAAATCATAAATGAGCCTTTGAATAGAGATGAAGGACGACGCATACCCCTCCACAGCCACCACACACCTATTGTTGGGGATAAGACGACGAAAAGAAGCTTTTTCACGAATTGACTCAGAGCGAGCATTGAACTGTCATACAGAATATATAACAATCATAGTCAAAATTCTAACTGCAAATTGAAATGACATCACACTCATTGTATGGTAAACCATGCCATAATTTTACAGCTACGAGTGTTGGATACCTTGATATGTATTCTTCTAACAGTTTGATCTTTTAGAACAATAGTTAGTCTAACATGGTATTAGAGCTTTGGTATGTGGGATGTGTTGGGTTTGCATCTGCCTAGTTTGAATTTGTTTTGTGTTTGCATTCTACTTCTCTCTATGCATCGATCATGCAGTTCAAGCTGTATGTTTGCATCACTAAGGGCAAGACCAGAGTCGCACATAAGAGTGGGTGTTGGAGAGCCTGATATACACTGTTTGACCGTTTAGATAATAACCCATCTAGACGTTCAAGCATAAATATTACAAACATGCCCGATTTGAGCCAGTACATTCTCAAGTTTATGGCAACGAGACACAAATAAGACCGTGGTAACGATGTAGTTTACCGAATAATAAGACCAAATGTAATTCCAGGGTTGAACGATATTAGGCTCACAAACTGGACTCAAGTGCAATTTCTTCTTGATCATTAAATGTCATAAGATCATACGTAGGCCCAGAACCTAGTCTTGTTTTATCTTTTTAAGTTTTCTCCTCCCATTTTTCCTGTATTTTGAACTTCCGTAGCACCACAAAAAAAAAAAAATCATACGGCAGTAATCACCATTAGTGTGGTGACACGAAGAAGTACACATAAAACATAAAGTGTGCCAGAGATGCTAGCAACATCTCTTTAAGCAAGGTACAGAATCTAACATTCCCAGCTATGCTTCCACAAAATCTAGTTCCATTCAATTAATACATCCTACTTAAACACGCGGCAAACAAGCAACAACCCAAAATGCACAACAGACACGAGGCAAATTTAATTTTCAGTCCATGATTATACCATCTTGTAGTGATCAGGTTTCTCATTTTTCTTTGTGAAGCTGGGGATGAGCCCCCACCTCATGCACTGAAGAACCACGCCGTCGCCGTCGGAACCACCGTCTTCTCGCCGAATCACAGGAACATCCCTTCCCGGCGAAACATTATACGAGAGCCGGTACCTGAAATTACTCTCTGGCTTTTTAGTGTTCAATAGTTCCCATCAACAAAGTTCAGTCCAGATACGAAACACATCTGTGACTCCTTCATATATAATTACAGGCATATACTTATACATGTTAGTTGTATTGGCGATAGAAGTGAAGGGGATTACCCGGTCCATATTGATAGAACGGATGGGGCGACCGTTGAGGCGGGTAGCCCTGGGGATATCGTCGGCCCTCATAGTACATCGAGCTCTCCCGCACATCCTCTCTCTCTCTCTCTCTCTCTCTCTCTCTCTCTCTCTCTCTATCTGTGGTCTGGTTTGGGTATCTCTCTGTATTGTCAACTGTGTATAATGGAGAAGAAGCGGGAAGGAAGTGTTGCTCCAGTGGTGGCGGTGGTGGAGTGGTGTTGGGAGTTGGGACCGTTTCACGACCGTCGGATTTGAGGGTGTCTGGAGATTGGAATTACGTACATCGGGGTAAATGTAACAGAGACATCCTGTAGGCTCTGTTTGGATGTGGGAGTAGGCTAGGCACCCGGATTTATTGTGTATTTTTCGTATTTATTATGTAATTATTATGTATTTATTGTTATTATAATAAAATTAATCCACTTAATTTATTAAAATATAAAACTGGGGGTAAATAGGTCATTTGCCCTCTTATCCTATCAAATCCACCTTCCAAATCCCCTTCTCAAAATACCATCCAAACACCTTACTAACAAATTCACCATTCTTATGAGGTGGGGCCACCCTCATTACCAAATCCACCCTCGTTACAAATCCACCTTCAAATCCACCCTCATTACAAATCCACCCAAATCATCTCCGGCATCCAAACGGGGCGGTAGTATTTTGCCCAACTCACAATTTCACTCCTCTTGACTGACACCGTTAAATGATTATTTGCCCAACTTACCTAACTAATCTTGAGATGCTCAAAGGGATTATTGGGATTTTTGGCGTTTTGTCCTTATTTAAAAAAAAAAAAACGCGTTCGCTAGTTTCACACAAATTTTGTTGGTTATTCATCCGTTTCAATGAGAGAAATTGGAAAGAAAAAAAAAAACCCAAATTTTTTTACTTTTACGCAAGTATTTTTTAAAATATCCAAAATAAAAACCAAATACTCCTTAATAAAACAAATTACTTCTACAACTGCAAAAAAATACGGCGTGCTTGAACTTTCATTATTGTCCTGATTCCTTTGATGATTTTTGGCTTTTTAGGACTTTTTGAAAGGTTTCATGTGTATTCAAATCTTTTTCGCGTTTGTTAGTTTCACGTCAAACTTATGTGAATTATTGGATTGTCTCGTTGGGACGAATCGGAAAAGCAAAAAATGATTACTTTTACCCAAATATTTTTGAAAATATCCAAGATTTAGGTCCAAAAGAGTAAAATGTTAGATTTTCCAATTCATCTGATCTAGATGAATCAATAATCTAAAAATATTCGACACACAGCTGACAAATGCTGCATTTTTTTAAAATAAGGACGAAAAAAACCCAAAAAAACCCTAAAAGCCAAAAGCCCAAGAGAGAAACAGACTAAACAAACAAAAATAAGGTAAAGCCCAAAAAATGGAAAATTTGATACAAATCGTTCTTCTCACATGCTTCCTTCGGCTCGAATTTCTTGTCTATTTTCACTATGCTGGACATCTCAAAAATCTTAAAAAACACGTAACATGGATCTTGTTTAATAGTTATCAATTAGTTCTATTCTACAAAGTTTTCGAAATCATGAAAAACATTATAGATAGATACAAGGAATTTTAAATGCATCAAAACTACAAACAAGATCCAAGGAATTTAAGAACGACACGATATAAAAAATGGACAATGAATTTGGGAGGAGGAAGTATATCAACTAGAAGTCCATTAGGAATAAGTAGTCAAAATTTTTGAAGTTCTGGATAAATTTTTTATGATAAAACCACCCTCCGAAATGATAAATCAGATAAAATAACATTTGCTAAAATCAAAGATTCGTCCTCCTTTGCTAAATCAGCTTTTAATTTTAGCAAAATGTTGATTTTAGAAAATTTTATGAAAATGGAAAAGTCCATTTTTTTACCATAAAAGGAAAAGAAACGGGCCCTTAAAAAATTCAAATTTCTCAACATTTTTAATCATACGGTGCCGTCCACCCAATCACTCTCCTCTTGGGAAATTACCAGGTTATCATGCTGAAGTGGAAGTCCCAACCAATGGTAACATGCCGAATAAGGACAATAGTATGACATAAGCTTTCTCGTCACGTATTGTTTCCATTTAACATCTGTTAACGTTTAAATTCCAAGAAACCCAATTAAAAGGACACAGCCTTGTTTGTTTTGGTTTTCAAGAACCGGTTTTCTCAATTATTATTCAATTATTATCCCTATTTTTAAATATTATTTTTATTTTTCTCTCTATCTCTCTCCCATCATTAATATCTAATTTTTAATTATTATCCCTATTTTTCTCTCTAATCATTACAAAAATCAAAACTCAAAACTCAAACCAAACACAACCGTTGTGTACCATCTGAGCTGTCCGTTGCTCGGATGGACGGTCCAGATTTCATCTTACCAACTTTGCATTCGAACCGTCCGTTATCGTGCATGCAAGATGAAATCTGGGTCTTCCATTCGAGTAACGGACGGCCCGGATGGTGCACAACACCTACTGTGTGAGGGCTGCATGGCAGCAACCCCAAATCCCACTTAAAAAACCAAATTGGGTTCCACAAAACCCACAAATCCAAATTTACTTACGCAACATAGCACCACACGGTACAGAAACAATGTATACTCCTGTGGGCCTGTTTACGCATAAGAGCATCTCCACTCCTTATCCAAATCTTACACCAGACTCAAATTTGAGTAAAAATCACAAAAAATCTCACTCCACTCCTTCACTAAATCCTTTACCAAATTTGATATTACTCAAATTCTTCACCAAATTTGGTGAGAACCAAATCCAACGTCAAATTTTGAAGGCTATTTTCTCTCACTCAAATTAAAAAAAATGCCATTATTGAGGCTTTTATTCAAATTTATGCCTAGGTTTTCCTTTTCCCATTGGAATGCTCCATACCAAATCAAGTTTTTACTCAAATTTGGGTAAAAATCTAAGTAAGGAGTGGAGATGCTCTAAGTTGTGTGAAAACCCAAATTACACAATGAATACGGCTGTCCACACAGCATCCATAGCGTCATCTGCAGAGTAACAAATCCCAAACGAGAGAGAGAATTAAATCAATGTATTTTTTTTTTTGGGTCCTTCGTTATTCTTAACGGGAGAGTGGGGAATCATTCCCAAGGACATTCAAGAGGTCTACCGCATAAGCTAACCACCATTTGCTGTGGTACTCCAGGACTACTGAATAATTTTCCCTCTCCCAAAACCAGGCCGGCGCCAAAACCCCCCCTCGACACCTCTTCTCTCTCTCCTACGCCTTTTTTGTTTTTCAATTTCAAGAGAGAGAAAGCAATGATGTTGCTTGCGACCAAAGGGATTTCAAATACTGCCTCCGATTCCTCTCGGATCTGAGAGTCTCAACCCTCACCCGTTGTTGAATTTTTGTAACAATGAGTGGAGCGAGACTGTGTGCGCTGCTGGGTGAACTGGGTTACGAAGGGCACGCCGCATTGGACCCAGACAGCTTCGAGTGGCCCTTCCAGTACGACGACGATCGTCCCATCCTCGACTGGATATGCCACAGCCTCCGTCCCTCCAACGTCCTCTCCCCTTCCGAGGTTCCTCAGTTACGTCTCTACTCCACTCTCTTGCTTTTAATTTCGGTTCATTCAAATGGATTTTGTTCCGTTAACTTTCTATTACTGTGTCAAATGTGCGCTGCAGTGATTCTAGGTGTCGGCGATGTCTGACAACGGTCGTTTTTTTTTAAAAGGGTTTTTAGGTCTTATTGTGCTTTTTATTGGGAGGGTTTGTTTGGTTTCCCTTGTTTATTGCTGCTGTTTGAAGCTTTGAAACTAGGTTGAGCACATCTGAAGTAGGGTAAGATCGTTCACTAGCCGACACTCTAATTGGTCTCTTTTTTATAGCGAAATTGACCAATTTGAGCGATGGGTAATGTTTAGGTGAACGTAATTGGGATCCTATTGAAGTCGGGGTGTTGGTATAACCATTACCAGTCTTGTGTTTGTGATGTTTCTTTTATTTCCTTACTAGTATTGGTTTCTCGATCACGAGTTTTGTCGACTCTAGCTATTGGTTTACTAGAATGATTTTTTGTTGGCAAAATGGAGGCAAATTTCACTGTTCTGTTAACAGAAAGAGTGGGAAATAGGGGAGGAATCAGGTAAATTTTTACACTGATCTGGTCATGTTGTAGCCGACACCAATTGAATGAAAAACAAGGCTTAGTTTGGTTTGACTTTGATAAAGCCATCTCATTGCAGTTCATGTAATAAAGGCAAACTCTTCCGATTCACTCCGCATTACTCTTTAGAGAATTTTGGCCTTCGTCAATCGTCACAGTGGAAATATTAAGTTAAAAAGGAAAGGGAATTGCCAAAACATAGCTTAGGTGGGGAACATACAATTGGATCCATTGATTAATACCCACTGTAGTAGGTCCTCTCAAATTTTCACTTGACACGTTACTGTTTCCATTGCTAATGAATAGTCTGTATTTGCTGTCCAGATATGAGCAATTTATACAAGAAGGGAAGCTATTGGAGGTATTGCTATCATGTCTGCCATTCCAAGTGTTTTGTCATTCTATGTATTGCTTAATTCTTTTAAGTTATTACATTTTTTTTTTTTTTTACAAATCTATTGCTCCATGAAGACCTTTATCAACAAATTTTTGGGGCCTCTGAAAATTTGTCTTGTTCAGGACAATAGAATTGGACTATTCTTCTTCTGTTTGTTCTTGTTGTTTTACTTAGAGTGAAGAAATAATGACATTGGCTGGTATTTAAGAAGGCCAAGCTGGGAGAGTTTGGCGTAAACAAAGCATTGGTGGTCCACCATATTATGCTTTCTTGTGAAAGTTGTTAACCATAGCCCATAGCTTATGTGATGCCTATATAGCTGCTTTTTGGTTTTCTTGTTGGATAATGTACAGTTAGTCATTGTAGCAAGGATGGTGGTTTGAGCAGTTTAATGATTAAAATTGAACAAATATGAAAATTGGAACTCATTTTTATAGAAGATTGGAGTGTCAGTGCTTAGATTTTTACTTCTACTGGGATCTAAGTCGAGGATGGATGTTAAATAGGTTCCTAGAACTCGTTGGTTCTATTATCCCGTGTTACATTGCTTTGTGAACTTCCGTATAGAATATTGTGCACTGACTGGACTTTCTAAATTCCAACAAATAAGCTGTGAAATACTATGCATGCGGATACTCGCAGTGCATCTCTTCTTGTGAGTGTGGCTGCACTTTCCTCAATTAATGTGATTGTAGATGCTCATTTTGTGTACATTTGACATGATGACTTTTCAGGGGGAAGACTTGGATTTTGCTTATGATAGTATATCTGCATTTTCAACTAGGAGAGACAACCAAGAGGCCGTTTTTGGGGCTGAAGAAGGATTGAAAGACATACGGTAAATCTTTTCATGCACATATTTGGATATCAACTCCTTTTTTGAAATATCTTTGAGGCCTTTTTGTATCATTAGCGAATGGTGGTTAGTTAATTACCTAATTCATTCTATACCTTTAGTTGACATTTCCAAAATTGCTTTTCCTTGAAGAAGTTTGTGTTTGTTGGCTTCGGTCTTTTTAACACTCTAGTTCTCTCTTGCTAACTCACTGGATTTGTTTTGGGGGCCTGTGTACCAGTGTAATCTGCAATTTTGGAAGTTTATGTACTTCAAGTCTTGGTATAAAGGGCTCCTTGATGGTTTGGTTTAATTAACCTTTGCGTTCAGTATCCATTTTTACCTGTAAATGAGTACTTGCAGCTTTGGTACTGTGTTGGCCCTTTATCACTTCAACCGTTTTGCTGGAGTTAGTACTACTACTAGCGTTTTCACAGCAAACCAAGTAAAACAGGGGTTAGGCCTTCATGGAATTATTCATGCTTGCTTCTTTTACTCTAGTCCCTCTCTTGAGTGTTGAAGCTTCTGATTCTGCTAAGCTATGTCAAGACTCAAGATACAAAGGAGGCCCCTGCTTCTTCCGCTGGGCTCATCCTGCTAATGTGAGGATGGTAGCTAGAGTTTGAGAGGCCGTGCTGTGCAAACTGGCTCTTGTTTTCGTGTTTGTCTTTTCATATTTATTTGCTTTCTACGCAGTTTCGCATAGAGGAATTTTTACGCTTTGCAACTTCATCTTCAGGATTATAGATGGTTTTCTGGGGTTTATTTGTTGATTTGTAATTTTCTACCAAGGAAAAGGAGGGAGATTTCAATGGGTTAGGTTGGTCACAATGCTTTTGTTTCTGCCGTCGGTGTCATATGTTTTCCTTTTGACCTTTTCTTCTGTATGTTTTAAAGGATTGGTATGCTGGGAACTAAGTTCCGCAATGTCGCACTCTAAGCAACTATTTGGGGCATAGGATCCATCCAAGATTCCACTTGCTATCTGAGTGTCACCTTTGGGAGTAGATGTTTTGTTTGGCTGGGTTTAGTTCTTCTCTATGATATGAAATATATGCTTTTCAGGTTCACTATGATATTGGATTTTGTCTGAGCACTTGCATATTCTAGAACCTGTAAATTACCTTCTGAATGCAGAGACGAATTCTTTATAGTGCCTGTAACTATCCCTCTTATTGCGGAATTGTTTTCTTTTTGCTGCCTCGTATCTTATATTTTGCAAGCTGTACTGTGCAACAAAGTGAGACAGTTTCATTCTTGTTGACTTCTACTGTTTGTGGACTAACTTTGATCTCCAGGGATGCTACTTTAGCATATAAAGCTGAGGCTTTGGAATTACAAAGGCAACTTAAGCAACTGCAGAATCAGTATGATATGCTCACAAGCCAGGCTTCATCCTTGATCCAAGGAAGAAGGGCACGAGTTGCAGCAACTTCTAGTGTCAATGGGCAACTTACTACAATAGATGATAGTCTTTCGGCGCGAAATTTGGAGGTGTGCAGAATGAACCAATGTTCTTATTCTTAGCCATAGCAGTTGGATATATTATGCTTGTCAATGGATCGCCAAGTGGGTAGTGGCTTTAGCTGTAAAGTTTGTTGCTACAGTGATCCAGTTACAAGTTCAATAGATATATATTTATATATATAGTTGATAATCATTTCAGATTCGTTGATAGCTCACAGTAGGCATGACCAAGGGCGGTTAGCTTGAGTGTAATCCATCTCTCATAAAGGGTGGAATGCTCGAGTCACAGTTGGTATATCTGTTTGCGTGTCCTGTAAAGCACAATGCATGCCAGTGGTGTTCATGATATGATTCTCTTTGCATATTGCAGTAACACTGATATACCTTTTTTATAAGTGCATTAGTTGGCAGAATTAGTCTCGACTCAACTTCCTTGTTCCAATTGTCTCTGTCATATTTGAACAAAAGACAGAAGTTCATGGGGACAAGAGGGTGGGAGAGGAACAAATAGTAAGGTTTAACTGGCACATAGAAAAGTACACACATAGAAAAATGCTATCTGCCCCTACTGATGTGGTACAGGTTTGATGCTCCGGAAATTAGGAATCAACCTCTCCACACTTAAAGCGTTGGAAGTAAAACAACTATCTGCTATTAGTTGTTTGCTGAGGAGTTCAGCAGCTACTTGGCAATGCTTCTCTTACTTTGATAGTTTATTTCTTCCTTTTTGCATTCTGACGTGAGTGGGAGTATTATGTATTGCGTATGTAGATGAGTTATTTGATCTCTTTATATCGAGATGGTATCTCTTTATGGTTTTGAGTTTGCAACTCCTTTGCTCAGCTCTCTCTATATAAAACCTTGGAGAAGAGCTGGACAATGCTATTTGTTAGCGGATCACTTCAGTGAGAGGAATGGGACGAGGTCTTGTTGAGTTAATTGAGTTCATACTTTATTTTTTTCCTTGTATGAAACCATTAAGAATAAAACTCGACAAAATCTCAGATTGCTTTGCGTCACCAAGTTCACTACTTTGAAATGAAGTGTGTACCATATTTCAAATTTAAGTGTGCACTATCCAAATGTAAATTGTGCTACGATAGTATGATTTTAGCATATTCTAGAAACATTGGGACAGAAGCTCCACTAGTGGTTCCCCAAGAAATCTATCTTTCATGATAGTTACCAACTTTCCATAATAATGAACAATGACAGTATTGGTAAACATGCTAAAGGGAACTCAACACTCATCATCTAGAAGATGTGCTTGCTTAGTTGCACCGTGGTGCTTTGAATTCATTTCAATCGCGCACAAAAAAGCTCTCGTGTTTTTTTTTTGGTTTGATGCAATTAATATTGGTGCTTGATTTGGATATTTTATTTTACCTTAGATGAATGCAGTTCTGGGAAGGATTTCCTCTACGGCTCAAGAGTTGGCTCATTATCACTCAGGGGATGGTAATGTACCTCTTGCATGGCCTTTTGTCATTTTTGCACCATTTTAGAGTTATTTCTGCTGGCAAACTTGCAAAGTTTATAACATTATTTGTAGTCTTTCATATGATGCAATCACTTTCATCTTTTATTTTGAAGTGTTTATTTTTGAGGCAGTTACCCGTACCTTATCTTTACATAGGTGGGTTGGTGTTTGAACTGGCCTGCTTTCAAATACTTGATGACCTAAAATGTATGAACTATGAAGTTGCAACTAGTTTCCATTAATAATGTGATTAATTAGAGTAATTAGTTGTGGATTTAACTATTTAGTTGGGTTTTGGTTGAGGTTTTCAATGCGATCCATTGTTCTACATAAGCTTTTTACCTAACTATTGTTGAGCTTGCCTAGGCTTGCTTTTTTGGGCCTAAGAAACTGCTGTTCAAGATCTGCGCCAAACTAGTCTTGGTCATATATTATTTCCGATACCTGTGCTTGACATTGGCTTGATATTCTCATTTAGTTAAATAGATTTGGGGACACTTGTGATAAACGAGAAAAGTAAAGGAGATGCTCAGCATGATTTTGGTATTCTATTCTTGCAGTAATATGAATAATACCTTTCTGATGAACTTTGGATTTCTATTACATGCAGAGGATGGCATCTACTTAGCTTACTCTGACTTCCATCCTTACCTGATTGTGGATGCTTCTTGTATGAAGGAACTGAATCAGTGGTTTGTTAAACAACTGGACACGGTATATGATCACAGACTCACAGTACTTTCAGTTTCAGTTTGCTTTATCTCCAGATTATGTTTTTTCGCCTATTATTTGTGGAACAAAATAAAGGAATGTGGCTCGATCCTTCATCCTTCGTAAAATTGGTTAGTCAATCGACTAGTCACTTTGCAAAAGTATTGGGATCACTGGTGTTTGCAAATCTCTGTCTCAGCTCTCTTAAGACATAAGACATTAAGATGTATGAAAACAAGGTTTGCCATCTTGGGTGAATCATTCCAACTATAGAGTTGGTTTATTGAACTATCTATTTTACTCTGATCCTTGATATAGATATGGTTGCGATAGTGACATGGGGTTGCTTTGGTGCCAATCGTCCTACCTAACGGAGAATTTTTTTTTGCAGAAAAGCTGCTTATTTGATACTGCAGTGCTAACTTTTTGTTCTCTTTGGATGTGGGGTGGAAACTATAGAACAAAGAGGTGAGAGAGAGAACATAGCAGTCTAAGAGAATAATCAAGGAAGAAGATAGGAGGAAGAGTGCAAAATGACACAAGAAAAGCACGAACATTAGAGAGCTTTACATCATGGACTACCGGGGTATTGAATCCTGTTCGCTCCCCATGCCTTCGCCCCCCAATGTCGTAGGGACCCTGAGAGCCCTTTGCTTCTGGCGTTCCTTCATAGATGGTCGGATTTAGCCCCTACACATGAAATTCCACTCTCCTCTGTCTCACGACTCTCACCTAGGTGAACTGGTGTTGAGAGGATTCCGCCAGTTTTTGGCAAGAATTATTTCTAAAGAACATCAGTCAAAGAACAAATACCAGTTAGTGCCTAAACAGTCATACTCATCCGGAAGGCACTCGATGGCTAAGTCAGTCTCAACTCAAGAGAAGGACTGTACAAAGCTCTTTGGTGAACCGTCACGGTGTACCTTGCTAGGGTTTAGTTCTGTACTTCATAATTTATTTGAAAGAGACTTGACTTAGTCTCCAAGTATGCTTGTGCTGAGCTTGTGCCCCTAATGACGCCACAAATAATCGCCTCTCGGTTGGCGTCATGCATGACCATTGAGTGCCAAGAGGACGGACTCCACTTGATCAAGCTGCTCCTCCAGCTATCCTTACGGGATCCTCCGTCTTCACCTGGGTCGGACTTAATTTGGCCCGGTCTGGCCTAGGCCTAGCTCCAGCCTCAATGGGCCTTTGTTTGGCCAAAACACTTTATGCTTTGGGCTTTCTGCTTGCTAGCCCTGGTAGGTGATCCGGTTTGGTCCGCTACAAGTAGGGAAGAAAAGGGATAGAGGGAAAGATGGTGACATGGTATACAGCCATAAGAGCTGAGAGAGACATTTGTATGACATACGGTGCTGACAAAATTGATAGAACATGTACATGTGGAGAAGAGAGACAGATTCCATTTGCTGTAACCTTGATTGCAGATTCTGGTTGCATATATAAACATCAAACTGGAAAACAGTTGGCAGTGAGGAAAGAGGCCCTCGGGTTTCATATCCTAGAGGAGCTGTTCTTTTTACTTGTGTGGGACAAGCTCTTAACACATTCCCCACATCCACATGTGTGACCCCACTTGCACGGGGGAGGTAAATGAAGGATCCTGAACTTTGGGAAGTGAACAATGTCACGAACAATGAGAGAATGACCTATCAAATCAGTGAGTTCAAACACATCTCGTCCAAAATCTCTTGAAACCTAGGTTTGGTTCCATGTTAAAACAGTCAAGTAAAACCAATTGGCAGTGAGAGAAGTCTACAAGGCTCATATACTAACTTGGGATGCATTATTTACTTGGTGTGGGCCACATGCATTCGTGCTTAGTTTGGGTACTATTTTGTGACAGTAGCTTACAAAAGATTTGTCAACCCTTGCTAACCCATTTTGTCCCTTAATGAACCAAACTGTAAAAGCATTTTTTGGACGTTTCAGTATCGTGAAATATTGTCTACGGAGCATAAATCCTTGATATCTACTTGTCATGGAATTGCATGGTGGTATTAGTGGCTTACCGTAACATGTTTCAGGGTCCTTATCGACTAGTTGCAGAGGAGGGAAAATCTAAATGCTCGTGGGTGAATCTTGATGACACGTCAAATAACCTAGTACGAGGTATTCTTCTTTCTTTCTATTTATTGAAATATATTTTGTATCATTCCCCCCCACCCCGCCGTCGTCAAACATGGTGTGCCATCCATTTTAAGGCCACACGTGACGTGTTAGTGACCATCTGTTGCTTAGGAACCTGTCATTAGGATCACATGCACATACTAGATACCATTTGATGCCTCAAGGTAGTGTTTTTAATCTTCGTGTCTTTTTGAATTTTTTTTTTTTTTTTTAAAGGCAAAAACTTCATTAATCTTGAAAGGGATACAAGACTAATAGGAGCAAGGAAGAGCAACAAGCACAAGTCGCCCAAACCAAGACCCAAACCCAAAACAAACGATTGGCAAGGAACCAATCGAGAACCCCATCGGGACAAAGCCCGCCAAAGAGGGCCGAAGCCCGAAAACCCATGGGTCAAAACCCAGATTATATAATAAGCACAAAAGCCTAAATGGACCAAGGCCCAAACCCAGAACCTTAACCCTAACGAGCAGCAGCCGCCATTTCAAGAACCAGCACCACCGCCGCTCCACCACCACGGAATCCACATCGCCGTTAAGCAAAAACCGGATACACCCAAGAGTCATATCCGTTGGGAAACCACCACACCACCATCTGAAGGAGCTCCGCACGTCGTTAGACCAAAAACCGATGACGCCCAAGAGCGAAATCGACGGGATCCCCAAGACAGATTCGCCACCGCAGCACCACAAAAAATCAAGACCATGAAGCCCGCGGCGACCCACGCAATGACGAGGCCGGAAGAGGAGAAACGAGGCGATGGGTAAAGAGGGCATAAGCTGCAAGAAGGGAAGCCGTCACCGCCAACCCAGGATGGGCGACAACGCCGTTGCGCTGCCGTGAAACCGTCAAGCCGGCTCCCAAAAACAGCAAGCCCAGGAGCATAACAACTGCCGAAGCCGCCCACCGAACCACCGAACCAACCAACGCTGAACCTGCAAAAAAAGAGAGGAGGAAAGAGGGAGCGGGGAGAGAGAGAGGGGGAGAGAGGGGAAAGAAAACGCCTGGGGGGAGGAGGGAGAGAGGCGGCGCCTCCCCCCGCAAGCCAAACCCTAGGCGGCTGAGGAACCAAGGGAGAGAGAGTGTTAAAATTTTAGAGAGAGGGAGAGAGAGCCCAGTCTTTTTTTTTTTTTTTTTGAAAACTTTATGGTCGCATGTTTGCCTACTACCAAATCATGTGTCACAGTGCCCAGCCCTAAATATGATTTGGTCGAGAATACACACCTTAAATTAGCAGAGGTGCACGCCTTAACAACCATTCATGAACAATTGTAAAAAAAATAAAAAATGTTCATGAATGGTTCAGAATATTCCAAAGATTTTGATCTTTGGACTGTTGGAGATGGAATTACTTCGCTGGTTTGTACATTTTTTTGTTTTGTTTCAGTAATTACTACTATTCTAGATACATCATGGTCAGTGTTATTAAAATTGTACGATACGCGAGACGTATCGCACGATTCGTACTGTATCGGGAAGAAAACTATACGTATCGCTCTTCGTATCGCAATTGTACAGAAACCGTAAGATACGAGTATCGTACGCTACACCGCGTACCGCAACACGTATCTGAATCGCACAATTTTGTTTCCCAGGTTAAAGCATACCTTTTATGCCATTTTGAAGCTTTAATAAAAATTGCAGTCTTTACCCTCGACAAAACCCTTCAGCGACAACTAAACCTCAGTCGACTCCTCCCTCCGACGACCAAACTCTGTCCTATCTCTGACGAAATCGAGGGCAAAACAGACCTGAGTCACTTATTCCTTTCCGACTGCTCATCTCCGATTTCAGAAGCTCTTAGACTTGCACGAACTCACCGATCGCCGAATAAAAGGTTCTGACTTTGGTTGTATATAGTCGCCGAAGCTCACCGTCTCTTTTGGTACTCTGTTTTACAACTTTATCCTCTAGTTTTTGTTTGAAGCTGTAAGTCTATTGTATAATAGTTCCTACTCACTTCGTAGTAGACAGAATACAACTATTGTTTGTCTTGTATCTGATACCTATTCAAAGGCCACCACTACCGACTCCTTTCATTTATTGAAGTTCTGTCTACCACTCCATTATAATAAGATACTAAAAGGAAAAAAAAAAGAAAATAGAGCATTTTTTATTTCTCTAAAGCTGTCCCTTATATGCTTTTGTGCACTTTCCCCCCCCCCCCCCCCCCCTTGTTTTTGTAGTGTTTATTGCTCCACCAAGAAAGAAAATAAGAGAAATGTAATAGACTTCACTTGGGAGTTGGGAGCATTGTGAACGTGCTATAGATGGCTTAAGATGTGTGTATTTTTGCAGCCTTCACGCTTCTTTTTCATAAATGCATTCAATTATTAATTTTTTGTTAGGTAATTATTATTAATTTTTGTTAGGTAATTATTATTAATTAGTACATATAATCTTTTTTTGACGTATCTTATGATACGCGATATGTATCCCGATACGATTCGTAAAATGAAAAAAAGGGTACACGATACGTATCCCGATTTCAAAACATTGATCATGGTACGGGATTATTTGCGCTACAAGTTCCAACCAGATTCTAGAGCAAGATTTTGACTTTTTCTTGGAATGTCTGATTTCATCTGTTACGGTCACTTGTATAGTTGTATCTATGGAGGTAAGCCCTCTTTGCACGATTATTGTAGTATATCATGTACTCTCTTTTCCCAGCAACCCGTGTGATTGTCTGAAGTTGAAGTCTGCTTATAATGCCTTGTGGTTTTTACAACTAAGAATTTTTAGAAAGACAACTGAGAAATTGTTGACGGCTAAATCATGTAAAAGCGTAATCGTTAAAGAGGGGTAGCTTAATGTTTTATGTTCTCAACACAGGCCTTTACCTGTGGCCAGGCCCACCTCCTTAAGTGGGCCAAACACGTGCAAGTACTATAATGATCAAGTGTGGTGGGTGGCTTGAATTCACTATCTGGTGTGTGATCCGTGATGCTGTGATAAATTGTTGATCACCAACTTTTTTGAAAGTGTATTCTCTTAGAGAATGATAATTTTGTTAGTTGTATTTTCGACTGTAACATGGAGTATGTCTTATTAGAATAGCTTTGGACTTTGGAGCATTAGACTATGACCTACAGGTTGGTTGGTATAAAGAAATTTGGGATGGTCGGGGAAAATACAAGGAGAAAAATTGGTTGGGGGACTTGGGAAATGTAAGATTTTGTGAATTCTATATTGACGTCTGCAATTTGCATCAACTATTGAATATGTATAGCACCCACCCATATCTCCTTCTGCCAGACAATTTGAATATTTCTAGCACCTATAATCATCCAGCACAATTGCCATTGATTCAGGGGGTGTTCCACTAACAAAAAACTGTTTTTTCCAAATACCGAGACGGGTCATTCTCTCACAACACATCACATAAAAAACCATGAAAAACCAGTTTTTTCAAAAAACTGGGTTAGTGGAACACCCCCTTAATGAAAAGTCATATGATTTTGACATATCATTCTCCCTTTGCGCCAGCAGATTTAGAGAAGTCGCATCATCAACGTGTATCTGAATTGCAACGGCTTCGTTCAATGTATGTATTTTACTTCTACAACTTGTTGGTAGTTTTTAGGTTTTTTATTGTTCTCTGTCAATGTTTATGGATTTGAAAGATGTTATAATCTAGCAGAAGATTAGTTCCATAGATGTAGTAGGTCTAACATATAAATTAGAATACCTGTTTTGCATCTTTAGCATGATATGTGATCAGGTTCAATAACCTTTTTGTCGCACTTTTCTGGTTAAACAACACGGCTACATGTTTTTGACCTTTTTCTTTAATCCTGTGTATTTTGGAAAAGTGTTATCTCTCAACATAGTTTGTAGTCTTCCAATACGTGTCAAAGAAAAGAAAATTGCAGTTCTTTAATGCTGTGACAGATTTGGAACGAGTGAAAGACAGTGGGTAGAAGCTCAAGTGGAGAGTGCTAAGCAGCAAGCTATTCTCATGGCACTTAAAGCTCAAGTAACATCCGATGAAGCTCATATTCATCTCGATCTTCATTCTCTTCGGTAGATCATCATTTTTCTCTTGATTTTGCTTCACTGACATATGGTATATGATATCTACATACGATGAATGCCATATTTGACTTAAATAAGTGCGCTTACGGTTTGAACTTTGGCAATGAATGATCTTTTTCTCGCTCTCAATGCAAAAGAAAATCTTGTAATAAATCTCCATTAAAGTTCAAACATTCTATTTGTCATGTCTAAAGCCATATTGTTTTGAATAATTATTTTGCTTGGGATAAAAAAGAAGCCATTAGCAAGTCTTTACCTGCAAAATGTCTTGGTAATAGATTTCACATAGTGTTATATATCCTCTTAGTAAATTTTATGTACTTGATAAAATGTTGTTCAGCATCTGTTTTTAAGGAATTAGAATCTTGGACAGCACGGCTTTCATGTCTGGAGCCCTGGAGGTTTTCTATATGCAAATTCTCATGGTGATAAAAATTGGCTGTGAATGTTTTGCAATTTCCCGTATGATGTTAGGATATTTGAAGTGAGTTTCAAATACATCTAAATCCAATTGGTTTTGTGAAGCTTGAAAAGTTGGATGATTTTCTGGTAGTCTTTCTGTTTAGTAGAGGTAGTCTATTTTTGTTAATTTCTAGCAAACAGAACAAGTATTTGGTGTTTTATTTATTATCATAAGATGACATGAATGTTTATCTGACTCAAATGCATGAATGTCATTTACCCCTGGCAGTTTTTCCTACAGAAGATTTTCTCCATTTGGAATGAATGAATGCAATTGTATTGGCTAACGTGTAGGAGAAAACATGCTGAACTTGTGGGAGAACTTTCAAATCTTAATCACAAAGAACAAAAATTGTTATCCAAGGTATGGACCTTCAGCTAGTATCTGATTTTCAATCTGCGGTTTGTTATGTAAAATCTCTCAGTTATTCCTTTTGCTCAAATGGCTCCAGCTTTGGTGATTGAAACTTGTAACCGGAACTTCTTGTTTATGATGTGCTCTCATTATGTCAGAACTTATTGGCATGTGCAAGATGGAATGCTTGATTCTCCATCTACATGATTTGTCCTTGGAGTTGATTTTGGTTTCAGCTATCAGTTCTTGTTTCTGAATTCTAGACATGGATGTTACACGGTGTTGGGTAGAACTCAACCCCAAAAGCTAGCTCATGAAGTGAGGGCACCCTCACGCTTATATACTTCATTTTACTTTGGTACCCAGGCGATGTTGGACTTCGCTTCACACCCTCACTCATGCGCAGCGTGCTCACTCGGCAGCACCTGCCGCGTGCAGGCGAGAGACACGCACCCTACCCATCTCTGGTACCCAGCTCTGATACCATGATACTTTGCAAAAGGTGAGAGAGAAACTAACGTGGCATATTATTCCATCAAAAGTAATACAATTACAGAGAAAGAAGAGAGTTTAAATAGAAAACGGCTATGCTAAACTCTAGTTAACATAAAGAAACCCTAATTATTATAAAGACTAAACTATCCTTAAGACTTATATAAATTAACAAAGAAGGCCGGCCGTCATATATATTCACAATGGAAACATGTAGAGCCTCTTTATGCACACTATTCTAAAACTTGGGCATATACCAAATCTACCCTTCTGGGCTCTGAGGCATTGATTAATGGGGTAACTTGGGTTTACTTTTCTTCAGGGATCTAACGCATATTCAGTCGTACCGGCATGTCCCCTTGTAATTTGAGTGAGATTGGCATAGCGCAAAAGCAGATATATGATGTAGTTGGTAGTTCTTTGGAAACCTCTATTAAAGGCTGTTCTTGACTAAATTGTGTTCTCCCTCAATTGGGAACGAATTTTATGCTCTCATTGTTTGCTACCTCCAAATATATTTATAAGGTGTTACAGAATCAGGAAAAACAGCATTGGTAATGTAAATTTTCTCATCCTCGACGTTGTAAATCTTCCGTAAAACAGGTATGAGAGGGAAAGTTATGAACTATTGATGGTGCAGAATATGCTGTGCCACTGAATATAGGAACCACCATTGGTTTTCGGCTTTTCGCGCATTTTGGGTGGTTGTGTGATGTGTTATACCTTAGATTTTGGGATTTCTATGAACATTAAAAGTACCTCCAGTGGGAAGTTCATCTTGTAGCCAAGGAACATTTTTTTATTTTTTAGCATTGATAACCATGTAAGTTGATTATCCATATCAAGAATGTGATACTCGAGCATGATCTAGCAAACTTGCCAATAAATGTATTGGTGAAGAATATGATACTGAGGCTAGATAAGGTGTTGTCTCTAAAGGTATTTGCATTAAGCTAATCTGTGTTTAACATTTCAATGGCTTCAGCATGTTATTTCATATTATATCGGCAACATATGAGGGTCATGGAATGCATTATTATGCTTGTTGGGGATTAAAAAAAGTGTGAGGTTGATTCCTACCTTGACCAGGTTGGAAAACCGTTGATGCTTATAATGCTATTAGATCTAGTTTGTAACACTCATTTGTGTGGTCACAACATTTCTCTCCTAACAAGTCCCTGATTTCTGCATTTGCAAAAAGAAACTCTTACCTAGCTTTCGTCAGGCTGTTGAGTGAGGGTAATTTCTGTAAATCCTAATTTTCAGTTTGGATTTTATTTTTTTGCAGAATATTCCTGATCTTTGTTGGGAGCTAGCTCAGCTTCAAGACACATACATTCTGCAAGGTATTGAAATAATTATTTAAGTTGAATACGAAAGCACTTCATATCGAACATTTCTTCTTATCTTTCTGAAACTGTAATTTCATTCTTGATTATGCAGGTGATTATGATTTGAAGGTGATGCGCCAAGAATACTATCTTAACAGGCAAAAAGCGGTATGATTTGCTCCATCAAAATACATTTGGAACAATGTAATCATGAAAGCAATGGACGAGAATGGTGTTTTTTTTTGGGTGCTTTTCTAGAGATGCAACCTTTTTTGTTCTTAGCATGAATGCAGTTTTGAATTGGAAAAATAAGGAAACAAAAAACTCAGTATGGAGAATTATCTCATATTGGCCTAATTGGTTGCTCGAAACTTAGTGGTGTGACCAATCTACTGAAATTTGAAAGTTATTGGCCACATAAACAGACATGACTGGTTTTCGCATTTTACTTTCTTTCCATAGCAGACTGAAATTTTGATGTAATTGTTTGTTTAGTGGATGAACAGTCATGTGAGGTAGGGTTCTATGAGCTTAGATGGCAAAACTATTCTGGCTGTTGGTTGTGTTGTGACTAGTGAGTTCCATTATGTGGCACTATCAGCTGCTGCCTGCATCGATGTTATTGTGGTGTTAGGTGTTAGTTCACATCTTTTTGAGCTTCTAATTATTTGTCATGTTTGCAGTTCATAAATCATCTGATTAATCAGCTTGCAAGGCATCAGTTTTTGAAGATGGCCTGTCAGCTGGAAAAGAAGACTATGCTTGGAGCTTATGCATTGCTTAAAGTTATTGAGTCAGAGCTGCAGGGATATCTGTCAGCAACCAAAGGTCGAGTGGTATGTGGACACCTTGTTAAGGATGTGTTCGGAACATAGGGAAAGAAAAAAAAAGGAAAGGGAATAATACGCCTCCCTATCACCTCTGTATGGTTCCTAATTTGAGCGGAAGAGAAATAAAAATCGAACGGAAATCAAGTAAAAAAAATTTCTTTTCCTGCACCCTTTCCCTAAAATAAAAATCAAGGAAGTCATTTTCCTTTCCTTATGCCCCCACAAAGAGAGGAAGATAACCAATTCTCTCTATAATTTATTTCTTAATACCTTCCCTTCCTTTTTCATCTTTCCACAAGTTCCGAAGACCCTAAAGGCTCTTCGAAATCACTTACTGAATGTGCAAATCTTGATAAACATGAACATTAAGTTGAATTACTCTTGTAATTTTAGTCATTTTCTTTTCAATATTATCTGTCTTCATTCCACGTCTTCTACTCCTAGAGTCGTTGCCTAGCATTGATTCAAGCTGCATCTGATGTACAAGAACAAGGAGCCGTAGATGATCGAGATACTTTTCTTCATGGTGTTAGAGACCTCTTGAGTATTCATTCAAGTAATAACAGTACATGCTTCTCTTTCTCCCTTGCTCTATCTACTTTTCCCGGAAAATTGAAAATTGCTTGCTCTTCTTTCCTTTTTGTTAGATGCTCAAGCTGGTTTGTCAACGTACGTATCAGCACCAGGAATTGTCCAACAGATTTCTGGCCTTCAGTCAGACTTGATGACCCTTCAGTCTGACCTGGAGCATGCCCTTCCAGAGGACAGAAATAGATGCATCAATGAGCTGTGAGTATTATCCTTCCTTAGCTAGATTGAATTGATGCTTATTTAGACATTTTGCCAAGCGTCATCAATTGCTGCCTCTTGCTAAATTCATGATTAAGTTATCCCTGAGTCCAACCAAATTGGTTCTTTTTTTCTTTGATGTACTTCTGTGAGACCTATGACAACATTGTTGTGACATGAAAGTAATGCCTTACCAACAAATGATAACTTTATGATGTGTTCTCATTTTTTAGATTCACAAAATGAATAGTGACTCAGTTTCACTGTATGGAAATTCGAATTAACAGGTAGCAACTTCTCTTTTGTGTTTGTGTATGTCAGGTGCACTTTTATTCAAAGTTTGCAGCAATTACTTTTTTCATCCTCAACAACTGCACAACCAATCCTGACACCTCGGGTATGCATTTCATAGATGGCCATTATACTCTGTTAACCGTGCTTTTGTGAATATGCCTGGTTCGTTTGTTCAGTCTATTTACTGCGCTCTACCTTTACTATTGTCAGCATGCTGAAGTAAAATGAGACCTTTGTAGTAACATTTCCTTTTTGTAGATGAACTGAAACTTCATCTTAATGTGTCACTCCTTCCGTCGGTTTAATAAAATTCACTTTGGGCAATACTATTTTTTTGTTCTTGTGGGTCATTTGTTATTTCTGATCCTGAAAGATTTGTCTGTTTATAGTCATTAATGAAAGAGCTGGATGAAATGGAAAAGATCAATGCAGAACTCTCTGCTGCAGTTGAAGAAGTGACACTTGAGCATTGCAAGAAGAATGAGGTAATTCCAACCTAGTCTTCTGTTTCTTGTTTTGGCTAACTTCAAAGTACATAATGAAGTTCAATTTTTGATGTGGATAATTAATATTTATTACTATCAAGGGAATTTTTTTTTTTGGGTAGTCCGACTCCTTAATCGAGCAATGTGATCCGTACTATATCCAGTGACTGTTGAATGTAGTAAAAAGAGCAAATTTACAATACAAAAATTGATACTATGGTCGTTGCTGTAGCTATTATTCTACTTTCTTACTAAGTCATCAAACTCGACCCTGACACCAATGATTGACATGTATTTGTGTACAAACTCATCCTCATTGCTTTGGCAACCCAGATTGTGAAACATCATTCGCAAGAGGTGGGCCTTCAGAGGCGGGTATTTGTTGACTTCTTCTGCAATCCTGAGCGTCTGCAGAATCAAGTTGGTGAACTAACTGCTCGAGTCAGGGCTTTGCAAGCTTCATAGTTCATCAGAACACAATCGACTTGGTGGGTAAATCAATCCCATTACTTAACCGAGGTTTGTAAGTTTTATGTCTGTGATCACAATCTTGTTTTATTTTTTGTACCAATGTTGTGCAAATCACTTTTCTTTGTCTATATAGTGTTACCATTTAATTTTCTTGTGGAGAATTGGGTGGAACCGTGGAAGTACAAATGGGAACTTCTGAAGTCTTTGTTTTTTTTTTTTTCAGCTTTCCTTTATTCATTCGGAAGCCATTTTTTCCTTTCTGTTTTGATAATTGATGGATGTATTAGCTTGTGAATGCGATTCTTAAACTTAACCCTTGCTAATTTTCTTAAACTTAATCCTTGCTAATTTTCTTTAAAGTTATTGAAGGATGATAATTGTCCTCATAATTGATCTCTTTACGGCTTCATCTCATAACTTCTAATTGGTTTTCCATTTTCGTACCCCTTTTGGTGCATACACTGTAGAAATACGAGTAGGAATACCACTTCGTATCCAGTTGGGTATGAGATATCAGCTGTTATTTTGTCGTTAAGGTTCCTTAGAAAGTAATTTTTCTTCCATGTTTTCTTGGTCAACATTAGATAAGGAGAATAGGGAAAGTGAAAAATAAGGAAGTGCCAGCAGCAAGTTATATTTCATCTTGCTCTGCTGGGAAATTCCCTGGGTGCATGAACAGGAGATAGCAGGAGACTGTAGGGAAAAAAACTACTAAGTACAAGATTCCCTTGGGGGCTACCAGCGGGAGAAACTTTTCTTATGAATCTCCTAGTCCCGGTATGGATGACCTGCCTTTGACTGATGTAGGGGACTAGTTCAGGTGTGCGTAAGCTGGCTAGACACCCCTAACTAGTGAGCACAAAAAAAAAAAAAAAATTTTGCAGGAGAGGATAATAATTATTGGTTTTATACCATACTCTCATTGTTAAACTTTACAGTCCTGATCTATTGGGATTTAAAAAAATCACATACGGAATGCTTATTTAACGATGGTAATTTTTGGAACATTAGCTGTATTACAGGCAATATTATGGTGGGTGGAAGAGCAGGGATGCATAAAAAAACACAATCTGTTTAGGAGCCCTGTAAAAAATGTTTAATGAAAAACTGTTTAAAACATGTTTTAAGGATACCCGTAAAAAAATTAACACATTTGAATATCGGTAAGTGCTTGATTCAAATAATTCTGAGAACACTAGTTCCTGTCAAGTTTAATGAAAAACTGTTTGGATTAAGCATTTATCGATATTCGGTTGAGCTGAATTTTTGTAGGATTTCCTATTTTATCCATTTAAACAAAGTGAACGGTTTGGATCATCACACTATAACTGGAACAAAAGCGTGTATTTTTATGTGTCCCCAGAACCAGCCCCTAAGTATAGAGGTGGATATATATGCATAATACTCATGTACATGTACATGCAGGTTATTAAATTAATTATCCATAGGATTATCCAAAAAAAAATTAATTATCCATATAAGAGAAATTAAATGATCTTAATTTTTATTATTAAAATTCGGATATTTCATATTATATGCACATACCAGAGGTCATGAACATCACTCATATAAACACGGTTGACATGCTGATTTCCTTTCTTGAGTTTGTTGCTAGTTTTTTTCTTTTTCTTTTTCTTTGATCTTACACCATAATACAAACAGAGTTTATGTAAAAGTCGAAAAATTTGAAGTTTGGTTTTTCATAATTTAGACTCTATGCTTCATAATATTTCAGATGATCAAATTGTAATAGAGAGAATCTAGGCTGTAGGCCATAGAATCTGAGCTCTTATCAAGGCCTATCTAGAATGGTCTTTGAGGTTGTTTTTAAAGTCACAAATAGATTAGCTGGTTCCATGCGATTTGTCCTCAAATCTCACAAAATGACACTAACAAACTTGAGTCTTGCCCTCCTTAGTGAGTGTTGTTAAATGAACAAACTCTTCACATGTGTGGGCACCCCCTCCGGAAACGTTCAATTCGGAGTTACCATCCGGGTTTGAGGTTTGCCACTTGAGGAACTGAACTTGAATGACTTTCGTGCCTTTTAAAAAAAGGTTTTTGTTACCGGTCCATCATAACCGCAATATCTTAGGTTCGGGATCCAAATTACGAAAGGGGAAGGGTCTTATAGCACCCTCCTCGCTCGACACGAGGGTTGGTCTCTACTTTGTATTTGTGATATTTCGAAACTATTTTATTGTCTAACTTTATTCACATAAAGGGGAGGGAAACAATAAATGGGGATTTAAAGCAATAGAACACGTCGAGTATAGGCATGTGCTCAGTGTCGTGAAGTGATTATTTATGATTATGTAAACATGAAATAACTAAATACTCAACAAAAAAGGTTTTGTCTACTATAACTATTTTTGAGCGCTCAGCAATGGACCTGAGCGCGCGGTCTGGTTCTGCTTCCTTACTGCTCCTAAACTACTAAATACAGACTTTGAAGGGGATCAGAGCTCACTTAAAACAGTATATTGAAAGCAAAGAGAGGAAAATAGTACAAGGCATGGAAATGTTCCTGGGTGCTTAGCTCCACTCTTGAGCGCTCAAGAACTCGTCTTGAGCGCTCAAATCTGGGCTCATTAAGTTTCAAAGTTGACTCTTTTTGTTCTTTTTAGGAAAATTAACACACATTTGCTTTCGAAACAAAGACCGGAAATTCTAATCCGTGAGTTAAGAATGACAACAAAGGACTTGAAGCCCACAACTAATGGGCTATAAGCCTGGGCTGCACCACTGGTGAGATGATGCTATTGGGTTCTAAATAATGCGATAGTTGAAAGCCAACCATTTCGGGAAGGGGAACGCTTTTTTGTTTGTATTTTATTTGGGCCTTCAACAACCTTGAAGGGTGTCAGGCCCAAATTCTTGAATATAAAAAATAAAGGTTTACTTGGAACCAAATTCTTAATTATAAAAAACAAAGGTTTAATTACTTTTGTCCAATGATGCATTATATATAGGCTTCAATTTCTTAGACAAAGAAAGGTAAGATAAAGAATTACAACTTCTAGCCTCGTAACGCCTTCAATACTCTCGACTTGGGTCAGTTCATATAGTCATGAAGAGTAACAAGGTTGTTTAGAATTCAATTTATTAGACAAGACAGGTAAGATAAAGAATTACAAGTTCTAGACACTCTCGGATTCAACTTGGGTCAATTCATATAGGACTTTTACACTGGCTTTACTAAGGTCTCCATTATGGATGGTGGGTCAATCCATTGCACCAGAAACTTGGCTATCAAAAAAACAAATGCATGTTCTAGAGTTGGTTGCATGTAAGTTAGCTACTCAAATTTATCTTCTTGGATTGCATTTGGTTGGTAAATAATGGAGTAGAGTTGCATCTAAGTTAATCAGTACATGGGTTCAATTAAGTTACATCATAAAATGAATAGCTCGAATTAGTTATGCATTTATTGCCTTAATCCATGTATCTGTAAAATTTCAATATGTATTACTTTCAATTTGATTTTCAGTTTTATTTGTAGAACAAAAATTAATGAGAAGTATAAAAAGAAGTTGGTAGGTTGACCGATCATGGCCTTCTGTGGTCGACCAGTGACGGCTCAGATAACATCTTGAACCGTCCACTGTG
This sequence comes from Vaccinium vitis-idaea, assembly GCA_963854785.1. Classification (NCBI taxonomy): domain Eukaryota; kingdom Viridiplantae; phylum Streptophyta; class Magnoliopsida; order Ericales; family Ericaceae; genus Vaccinium; species Vaccinium vitis-idaea. The sequence goes on along the minus strand of OY978226.1, from coordinate 25,358,571 downwards.
AACAAATCTGAGCCGTCCATGACCGGTTATGGTCGTGATCGCCTTACCATCCATGATTTCCCTGAAGGGACAACACCATCCCTCGTTCTGTCAACTCTGGTAGATACGTTTCAAAAAGTATAAATTACTATTTGTATGTATCTATGTATTATCTATTCCTCATGGACTGTTTTTTAAAATTTTGTCTACAGCAATAATTAGATATTTTAAAAAAAAACATTAATTAAAAAACTTTTGGAGATTTATCTTTGACATGTTGCTAAATTCTAGGGTAGGTGACACCTATTAATCCGAGCATCCAAAGATAAATAGATAAAACAATAAATAAAACACCTATATAATTTTGAATAGATAGCCCGCCTTATCAGGATCATAAGTCATAACATGGACCCCCAGAGCATTTTGTCTGCAAGAAAGCATGAATTCTTTTGACTATCAAGGGTTGACAAAACTTCACCTGGCTTTTTGGGTTTCGTTTTTATTTAAATTTTGTTAGGGTTTGTTAATTTTACGTCAATTTTTTGTGAATTATTGGTTCGTCTCGATAAGAGAAATTAAAAATGTAAAAAATTGTGACTTTTACCCAATTTATTTTGGAAATATCCAGCTTTTAGCCTGGCTAAAAATGCTAAAAGTGCTTAAAGTTGGATTTTTTTAATAAAAAAAATTGGATATAAAAGTCATACTAATTTTTATTTTTTGAATTTCTCTCGTCGGGACGAACCAATAATTCACAAGACAAAAACCTGAAAAATGATTTTTTTTAATAAAGACAAAACCCAAAAAGCATTTTGGTCAAGTGACCTATTTTGGTAAACTACAGAAATAAAAAAAAAAAAATTCCATTCAAATTCACAAAATATATGGAGTGCTACCCATGAAAACTATCATGAGATCGTGCAAACAATCTACTCATTTATACTTAGAATTTGATTGTGATAAATTGAGAAGGTATTAAGTCATTTGATTTAATGGCACATTATGATCTAATGATTAATTTTTCGAATCCAAAAGAAATTTAAAAGCTAATCAAATATCATTGTCGAAGATTAATTAACTCTCTTGTCTTTTGTTCTTGTCCAAAGTAATCAGATCTTATTATCGTACAAACTTTTTATAAGATTGATGTCAAGGCTTGGTGCTTTGGCAAAAATAATCTACTTTGGATTATTTTTTTGTCCTTGTTCAATTTTTTTTTTCGCATTTTTTAGTTTGACGTCGATTTTTTGTGGATTATTGGTTTGTCTCGACAAGAGGAATCTAAAAAGTAAAAATTCATGAACAAATTTTTTGAAAGCTCACGAAAAGACAAAAATAATCTCTTTTTTTTTTTTGGATTATTGGATTATTTTTCTCTTTATTAACAAAAAGTTAAGTTTGGTTAATAATTTCCCTCGTTGAGACGAACCAATAATCTAAAAAAAAAAAACAACACAAAACTAACAAATGCGGTAAAACCTTTAAAAATAGCACGGTGGCTGGAGCTTTCAAATATATGAATAAAGACTTGTGAAGTATTTAAAAAAAAGACTTACACTAAAAGCTATTGATAAAGATATGTGGTACCGACCCATAGGTATTGAAAATGTACAAAGCGGTTTGTGGGGCTCATTTTTGGGCCCACAAGAAAATCAAGTAATTTAGAATAATTTTTTGAATGGCCTTGCAAAAAATCAGCTTAATTGGATATGCGTAAGTGATTGACTCTAATTTCAAATTTTCATTCAAAATTTAGGATTCTGAATTCTGAGTGAGAAATCAAAATATTAGATCACCCACTTACGCACATCCAATTAAGCTGATTTTTTTGCAAAAACACCCGAAAAATTATTTTAAAATTATTGTTCGATTTGGATTATTCATGTGGGACTCCAAAACGGACACCGCGGGCTGCTTTGTCCTTTTTTTTGTACCATTGGGGCTGGTACCCTAACACTTTCCAAAAACAATATACTGTAGTATTAGGTACATAATTTTCATGTTATTTTACTCTTATTTTAAAAATCTCTAGTACTGCTACTTAAAATTAGCGATTAATAACAATAGCAACATACATATATATGCTTTAATTTTGTATGGAAAAATACGGTACAACAGTTTGTAATTACTGTAATCACGGGACAGAAGGGTATAAACTTGACTCGAACATCATGGAAGTACATAAAGAAATTATTTTCATGCAAAATCTAAGTAAAAATCAGTAGAAAAAAACAACAAGCATGAAGGGGAAAATATATCATAAAAAAAATCAACTACTTTGAATAATTATTCATCTACAAATTTTTACCTCTAAGTCTAGAAAAGAGGCATCTAATTACCATTAAGGTAAGTTATTCTTTTTGGGGTTTAGGCACTTACGCCCTGTTTGTTGCCGGTATATAAGAGGGGGATATGAGCTTGAGCCAGATATATATATCCGGGTAGTTTTTATCCTGTGTTTGTTGTTTTTTTGGCCACCCGGATATAAAATCCAGGGATATGTATATCACCCTGACGAATGATAAAATATAGGGACCTCCCCCAGTCTAAGCCATATCCGGCTTCATTATGGCTTCATTTCCACTTTGCCCTTTGGCTCACCACGAGTGTGACAACAGAATAGAGAGAGAGAGAGAGAGAGAGAGAGAGAGAGAGAGGCCCCAAGAAGAGACAGAGATGCAACACTTGGGTGAGGCCCACCACTCTTCTCACTTTTTGTTTTTTTTTTTATTTGGGGCAAAAAAGGTATTTTACATTATCCAATCCCTTATAGGCTTATATCCCTCTTCTACAACAACAAAACAAACAAAGTTATTTTTAATCTCCCATTTTAAAATAATACCCCTCCAACCATATCCACCCCTATATGCCCCTTTTATTATATCCAACTTCCTCCCTCATATACATATTCCTCAAACAAACAGGGCGTTAGGGTATTATATGGTTTTATGTTTTAGAAGTTTAGACACTTTCACATAGGTTTGAGGGTTTAGGCACTATTAGGGTACCCTTGGGTTTAGGTTTAAGCACTTTCATAGGATACCCTAGGATTTAGGTTTTTGGGTGTACTTTCCTATTATAAGGTTTTAGTGGTTTATGCACTTTCGTAGGGTACTTTAGGATTTAGGCACTTACATACGGTTTGGGGAGTTGATGAGAGAAAGATATTATGCCTATGTGGGATGGAGAGAGAGAGACAGTTGGAAATTCCTGTAGTCGGGTGGGGTTTTCCGTAATAAGGGTGGAACCAGAGAGAATTAGATTCATTTTTCTGTACTGGCCTGTATTCATCTATGTTTACACACATTTACACAAACACAATATACACATTCACAATCATGTGGGGGGTCTCACACACACTTGTGACGTAGCACCTACGAGTTCCGCTTTAATGAGAATATGTGTAAAGAAAAAATCGAGGCATGCGATATCTTCCGGAACTGTTGAATGTATGTGGACTTAAATTCATTGAAATATTTTGAACACAGTTGTTTCGAAATTGTATATTTTAGTTTTGATGTAGGAGTATTAATTTTTCCATGAAGTATGGGTGGGCGTGCATTAGGCAATCATGAAATGGAAAGGCCCAAAAGTCCGAGTTACAATTGGACAGAATAGTCTCAGGGGCCTTCCTCTTAAAAAAAAATCGAACTTAACCTAAAGTATACCCTCCACGGCACTCCAAGTCTCCATCTAGATATACTTTAGTGTCCCAAAGAATTTTTTTCCCTGTCCCAAAGATGAAACGTAATAGAAAAGCTGATGATGTAAACAGTTCAACTGTATGTTATCAAAAAAAAAAAAAAGTTCAACTGTATTATCACAAAGTATAAAGTTTTTTTTTTATGTATCGGAAAGAGAATAAGGCTTATTTTGGGCCTAAAATATTAAGCATGCTGTGGTTTAGTTTAGATTTTGTCTTTTCTTTTTCTTTCTTTTCCTTCTGGGGTATGTCCCTTGTAGGTTGTATATTCGGTTAACCTTTTTTCTATTTCAAGCTAATTTACCCAAAAAAACTCCTACAACATTTTAGGCCAAAATAAGTCAAAAAAAACTTTTTGATTTTCTCTAATAAGTCAAAAAGCAAAAGAAAGCTTAATTTTTTATGCCAAAATAAACCTAAGTATATACACTTTTCTATTTTTATATAGAGGTAATTAAATAATCATCCGTTTTTTGGACACTATTTAGATTTTCATCCCCCTTGTTTTACGGAATTATGTTTTCATCCTTTTCCATTGTGAAATATCTTTTCTACCCTTTTATTATGATATCAACATATACAGGATTATATTTTTTCCTAATTTTGTGGGATTCAATAACATCCTAATTTTGTGGGATTCAATAAGTTCCTAATTTTGTGGGATTCAATAAGTTCCTAATTTTGTGGGATTCAATAACTTCCTAATTTAGTGGGATTTAACCATTTTTTAATTTAATGAGATTCAATCACATCCATTAAGAGAGATAATAAAAGAAATTTCAAATTCAAAATATGTTACTAATGTGTGGTGAAATTATAGATAACCAAGCAAAAAATAATAATTAAATACGCACCAGCAAATATGATAAAAATGGCATACATGAGCCAGCAAATATGGTAAAAATGGCATACATGAAATTATAGTTTTTAAACATGTTTGTTTTTCGTATTTTTTTTACCATGTAAATTCTTTACAAACATGGTAAATTTAATACAATAATAAGGAAACATGGTAAATTAGTTATACATCATTACAAAATCATGGTAAATATTGTACATTACACATTAAAACATGGTAAACTAATTATATTATACAAAATCATGGTAAATATTGTACATTACACATTCAATTATATTATACATTGAATGTGAAGAGAATAGTGCCGCTCTCATCACCAACATGGTACTCAGCGATGCAAGCTTGACCACCACCGCCCTTTCCAAGTAGTTGAGAATTGCTACGGATTTCACGAACACAGCTTCCTATTCGCAACCAAAGTACCGCCGCCGCCGCCGCTCGCTAATAATGTTAAAAAAAATTGATTTAAACATGGTGAATATGTACAACTATTGCACAATTTACTATGGTAAAAAAGTACAATAACAGTTCTGATGGTAAATTAAAAATAATCATGGTAAAATTATGTCCAAATAATATTAAGTCATTATGGTAAAAAATAAATGGAGAACAAAAAAAACATGGTAAAAATATGTTGAACATAAAAAATAAAAAAGATAGTTGAGGAGCCACTGATACTGTAAAGAGATAGTGCAAGAAACATTAACAAAACGAACATGGTAAAATCATGTTTATGTACAAGAAAAACTAGCCACGCCAACAATCATCTGAGAAAATTATTCTCGATTCCTTATCTTCCTTCTAACGCATCCCAAGTAAAAAAAAAAAAACAGAACAACATAGAAAACCAAAAGAGAATGAAAGGGGAAACAAAACACTGTTGCGTGGCTACAGGAAGAGATCCATCACAACCTTCTTCAGGCCTATGTGAGGCAACGATAGCAATTACTGTTGAAATTGGTTTTGAAAAGCCAGATCATGTTGTTCAAAAACAGACCAAACTGTTTAGGTGACCAACACAATTGAGGTTTGTTTTCAATTACCTCTGGTATTTGTCGAATTTGAGTTGGGACGTTGACAGATCTCAATTTGAGACGATGATTTGGGAAGGCGAGGACAGAAGATTTGGTATGGTGAGGAGACGACGCCGATTTAAAGGGAGGATTGTCGTTGATGACTTGGGACCGCGAGGAGTGAAGGCGTCTGGGTGAAGATTTCATCCACAAAGATTTCGTCCCCAATTTAATGGCGTTGCAGAATTGGGGTTTTAGAACTGTGTATGGACTAATCCTAAAAAGAAGGCAAAACTGTCAAACAAAGGACTTCGAGGTGAAGCTAAATTTCAGACTCATCGATGTTTTGTTTATTTCATTGTTTTGAAGTTGAATTTGAACACAATTGTATTTGAACACAATTGTCTTGCGGATGAAATCTGTTAGCGGAAATATGGGGATTGTGCCAATCCCTAATTACAGGGTTGGTCCCCTGAAATTTGAAAATGGTCCACTACCTACCGCCCCATATATGCAACTTTTAATTTAGTCCTCAATCCGTTAATATGTTACAATTATATAATTATATGTATATAAAGGGCATTTTTGGGTTTTTTTGAATCTCAGGATAGAAACATAACTCTTAAATAGGCTCAGGATGATTTTCTAATTTAAAGTAACTAAAAGGATGATTATTTAAGTGCCCCTTTTATATATTTACATCATAACTATATGATACTGTTTTTGTCCCACATTTTTTCTGCTTTTTAAAAATTAAATATTTTAAGTGGGCATCATCGTTATTCTTGAAACTACCCTCTACCATGTGGTGATAGGTTTGAAATTCAGGCCCCCTTCCAGTAATGGGCTTTTTGGCTTTTTGGGACTAATAAGTCTTGTGAGAGAATGAAACCAAAGAGTCCTTAGCGAAACGGGAACATACAGTGCATTTTTCCCTCCAATAGAGGAAGGAAGAGCAAAAAATAAAATGGTTGAACAAGTAAAATGAGAACACTAAAAAGGGGGAAAAAAAATAAAAACATGAACCAAAACTTTAGGACGAAAGGAGTAATGTTTATTGAAAAAATTGATCGAAGATCACTAATAATTTGACCAACTAATTAACATTTGTTTTACGTCCATTCTTCTGAAGATGAATATAACAGGGTAAGACTCTCATTGACATATTCTCAATATTTTTTTTTATCTCAGCAGATCACTAATAATTTGACCAACTAACATTTGTTTTACGTCCATTCTTTTCAAAACGAATATAACTGGGTAAGACTCTCGTTGACATATTCTCAATATTTTTTTGATCTCAGCAAAAAATAATTTCATTCATCACAATGATAAATGAAATAAAACTAGAACACAACTGGTCAAGTTAAACAACACTGTTTTAAAAACATGTTTAGTAATAAAAATTTAAACGACACTGTTTTAAAATTGAGAATATGTGGGGCCCACACCCCATGGGGTGTGGGACCCACACAGGGCCCACATGTGGGGCCCACACCCCATGTGAGTGGGGGTGTGGTTGGGTGTGGCACAAAGTATGTGTCTCTAGCATTTTTCCCATTTTAATGGTCCGAACCAGCGACCCCATAAAACTTACACTGCTTTCAGGATGTCTGGTCCGGACAAACGGGAACGAAATTTGACGTTTTGGCATATTTTTATGTAATTTTTACGTCTCCTAGTATAAATAATACTTCCTCACATTAGCTAAGGGTTCCCAATTCTTTTGAGAGGCAACTTTGGAGAGAGAAAAGAGAGTTCTTCGCTTGTTCTTTGATTCAACGCTTGTCAATCGTGTCCATGGCTAGCTAAACCGCTAATCTAGGGGGAGGATGAAGTCTCACACCAAGTAACCTTTCTTTTCTATATATATTAGGGTTAATATTTGGATCGGATTATAGGTTTAGAACTTGGTTTCAAGAATTCAATGGAATCGAAAACTATTATTTCTACATGTTGAGTAATTGTATACACGTTTTCAAATACCGTTCATATAATTGTTTTTATTGATGTGGTTGGAGTTCTGAGATGGATTATGCTTGTAAGATAGATCATGCCGCGATAGTGAAACGGTCTGTACTATGGGATAATCCATGCTTTTTAAGAATTCCTATATTCTCTTGATGATTATTGATAGGGTTTGCAAGCCCTAGCGGTAATCCGCTGCTATTTGAATATTAAGTCCGGTCTATACAGCGTATGGTTATGCGGTTAGGGTGGATTCTAAACCGTAGATCCTTTCCCACATAGTTTCATCCAATTAGTTTACTGCTTTTCTTTGGTTTGATTACTTCAAAAATCAACTACACACTCAATTTATACCGAATTAAATTAGAAACCAGTTGAAATTAACGCAACTCAGTCAAACTATTCTCTGGAATAAGGGTTAAATATTCCTTGTTTCCTTGTTATTAATATTTATTTTTGACTCGGCACGACACGATCAAGTATTGATTTGGAAATTATCTACTCCTCTTTGAATTTGACTTTTTCCCATTGCACTCTAAAGAAAGGTATTATAGAACAATCGTAAGCTGGGCCGACACCATACGATAAAAAACAAAAATAACATAGAACAGTCACGTTTCAGTATAGGGTGCTTACATACGCAACTGAATTTGTAATGCCGTTAACGACAACCTTTAGAATGCTGTTAGTCTCACTCACGGCTCTTTGAAATAGACTCGATAATGTTTTCTTCTTGTCTCTCTCTAATTTTTCAAACACCGCGACACACCCCGTGTTTGGATTGCAAATTAATTTTTAGAAGTGATGGTCAAACAAAAAGAATGGAAATTAAGGAAAGGAAAGGAAAGGAAATGATACAATTATACAGTTGATTACTCCTCCTTCTCCTCATAATTTACATTTCTATACCTCTCTTTACTTATTGACTATTAGAACAAAACTGGTCAAGTTTTAAATAAAAATGAATAGTGTGTCTTCCTAGTGAGTTGGGTTTGAATAAGATAGTCGGATGAGTTGCATTGCAAAGGGAAAAAAATACTTGTCACATATCTTGTAAATGGAACTCATTCCACTTTAAAAATCTGCAGTTGAGTGTCAGTAACAGACTCTAGTATCACCTTCAAGAAATCACTAGCTTTTTTGAAGCTGCTTTCACCTTGTTCGGTTTGGGACTCAAAATCCACCCTGCACGGTTTCCAATAAAATTTTCTTTCTATCTCTCCCTACTCATTACCCTCCAAAACCTCCCTCAAAACCCAAACCGAACAAAGCCTTTAAGACTCAAAAGTTGACTTTTCAGCGCCTGGTTTGTGTAAACTGAAAAAATTGGTTTTTTTGATTGTCCTTATTCAAATTTTTTTTGCATTTCTTAATTTTCGGTCTGTTTTTCGTGGTTTCTTGGCTTGTCTTGACGAGAGGAATCTAAAAAGTATAAAATTATTAACCAAACTTAAAGTTTTGTGAATAAAGACGAATGTGACATCCAAAAAACCGGTTTTTTGGATTATTTTTCGTCTTTATTCACAAAACTTTAAGTTTTGCTAATAATTTTATACTTTTTAGATTCCTCTCGTCGAGACAAGCCAAGAAACCACAAAAAACCGACCGAAAACTAACAAATGCAAATTTTTTTTGAATAAGGACAAAACCAAAAAACCAATTTTTTTAATTTACCCAAACGATTTGAAAAGGTATGATCGATATATAAAGAGAAAAATATTTCTTACCAATTTGACAATTACCCGTTGGTTACGGATAATATAGACTAATTCATCAGAAAAAAGATAATTTTGAGCTATTTAAACAAGGATCTTTCTATTATCCGCTCACTGGGCGGACGGTAAAACACAAAATAATCATAATTATTACATGGAAGAGTTTTCACTGTTTGAATTCTTACATGTAAAAATTCAGATTTTATACACTTTATTGTCCGCCCATTGGGCGGACAGTAGATTAATCCTTTAAACAAACACTACACTTCAGCCTCTGAAATGTTGAATCCAAAATCAAAAATTGCTACAAACACTCTTCATAGTTTCTCTAAAATCTATACACTGAAGCAGAATTAATAATTTATAATTCTAAAATCTAAGAAAAAACTGTCGTAATTAGCTCAAAAAAAAAAAAACATGATTCTTCATAAATAGTCCGTGATTATCTAAAATTAGGTGACAAATCCCTCCACATTGTACGACTAGGCAAATTATAACTTTAAGGGTCCTAAATTAAAATTTTTAATTTTGTACAACCTTAAAAAACGGGAAAATTAAGAAGGCTCTATGCAACACTCGCATAAACCATTTTTCAATGTCTGAAGAAGCACAAACGTTGTTGTTCCCACCATACATATGAAGTTGACATCTCATCCAATATAATCGAGCCTTAAAAAGTCCTTCATTATCGCAATCCTATCATCCATCTAATCTTTCTTTTTTTTCAACGTAATTAAGATTGCCTTCATAATAAAAAAAAATACTCCCTCCGTCTCCAAATTTTGGTCCCTCGTCCTATTCTAACCGGATAAAAAATTAGTTATAACTTGAAATCGGTAATAAATTTTATATTCAATATTAATCTTGTTTGATAGATTTCAATTAGTTCTATAAAACAATGTTTTCGAAATCATGTAAAACAATATAAATTACGAGATATAATCAATTAAAAAGTGGCACGAACTCCCAGAAAGGACAAATAAATGGGGACAGAGGGAGTAAATAAATAAAAAACAAAAAAAAATTTAGATTAATAAAATCACAAGTTGATTCCATTGACATTCATAAAGAATGCCGCAAGGGAATGGTGATGAGTCATCAAATTCGTCAAAAACAATTTACTTTGTCTTCCCACCAAAAACATATACTCCATTGGCATGAATTTCAAAGTAGTAGGTGCAACGATATACTTTTTGGTTTACTTTTACCGGTGAAAAATCAACACACATCCGGGTCAGTCAAAACACAATTGGATGGCTGAGGGGTGCATAGCACGGTGCAAAGCACCGGATGCATAACACTCCCATATCCCATAAAACCAGACACATTGTTAATATGAATAGTGATAATTAATGGATGGCGAGGACCAACAAAGTTAAAGGTAGAATTGCAAATGAAAAGATTCGTTTGCGAATAGCTTGAGACTTTGCCAATCGTGGTTTGGGACTTGGATTTGGCACCGTTGTTTTTGCTGTTTCCTTGCCCCTTTTGATCATTGTATTTCCAATGATTAATAAAATTGTTGCCTTTAAAAAAGAAAAAAAGAATAGCTTGAGACTTGATTTACTGAAGCCTCATTCAAGTTTGGTTCGTTAAATTAGTTCGCTAGCTCATATTAGTGATTAGGCTAGTGGACTGCATATTTTATGACTTAAAGATACAATAACATGTATGTATCTATACTCTGATTAGTGATTAGGCTAGTTTAACTAATTTTCAAAGCATCATGTATCTTATTGCATATTTTAACAAGTTAAAGAATGTTTCAAAAAAATGATAGATAAAGGAAAAATGTAGTAAGAATACTAAAAACAACTCCCTCCCTTCCAAAATGGATATCCAAAATCACTATTCACACCTCTCAAAAAATCGTCTATAATTTATGATTTAAAAAATTTTGTTTAATAAAACTAAGTAAGATTTATCAAACAAGATCTATATTGCATGTATAATTAATTATAGCTTAAAAAAATAGACAAATTTTTGAGAGGCTTAAATAGTGATTTTGGGCATCCATTTTGGGACGGACCGACGGGGTAGTATTAAGTGAAGCAAAAAACATGTATAAACCAAATAAAGCCTTAAGTAATATTCAATTGGGATCTGCTCCATGATTTGTTAACTTTATTAATTTTCTATGAAGGGCATCGCGTTCTGTATTACCAAACAAAAAAGTCTAGATCGTTTTGAACTATCGCATGTAAAGTCAATTTTGATATATCATTCCCCATTAGAACTAAAATCTATTAACGTAACCATATCAATAACACTATTCATCTAACAAATTATGCACTAGAGGTTTAGAATGGAAATTTTGATGGTTTATCAAGTCAAGATATTACAAAAAATTAAATTAATGCACTTGGATAGTCCACATTGGGATGGCTAGAAGGTTTGAAAAAATTGATTAACTCTTTAACATTTGTTAAATTTAACTTATCTAGTAACAACCTAAGCAATGCAAGCTAAAAATGAAAAATATTACCTAGAAATTTCACATGTTCCATTAACTTACTCCTAAAGTTACTACTTCCTCTTTTTCAAATTGATAGCCAACTTGTTAAGTGTGGTGAAAAACTTTGAAAAAAGAAAAAAATTATTTAGACACTCAATTTACATGAGTAATGTTAGGAACACAGTCACAAGTGTGTGACTCCACATATTGCACACATCTAGTGTTTGTGGAGCCCAGACACTTGTAAGTGTAATAAGCGGGTGTTAATATTTTAGGAGAAATACTATGGGTACACCACTCATACAGACCAAATGCACACCAAGTTGATATGGTGGATGAGGAGAAACCTATTTTTTTGGATGGGGATACACTTCAAGAAAGATGTACGGTCTAATGAGGCTACTATGAAATACTTACTCATGGGTGGGGCAAGCTCTTCTAGTCTGGTTCATGGGCCCAAAAAAATTGGTTTCGCTTCATTTGTCACGTTAGTTGGGTTTTGGCCTACATGAGGGACATTGCTACACGTACAGAAGGTATACGAACAGAAAATATACAGACCAACTCGGGGATCCACTTTTGGGTCCCACACGAATGATCCGAGCCGTTCATTTATCTTAAAATGATTTTCCGAGGGGCTTCGCGAGAAATCAACTTAATCGGACGTGCGTAAGTGTTTGATCAAAAACTCCTTCGTTTCAGACTAATTGGATTGTTCGTGTGGGACCCAAAAGTGGGTCTCCGAACCGATCTGTACATTTTCTATTCTTATTATTTCTGTACCCTTAGAATTATGCATACATGAGTGTACCCATAATAATTCTTCTTCTCTTCTTTTTTATTTTTATTTTTAGCAATTACATTTTCAACAATTAGTGCAATTAATTCCAGAAAAGTAATTAATGCCCTTGATTTATGTGAGTGTGTAAATGTAATTTGTTCACACATGTTAGTAGAATTGATTCAATTGAAGGATTGAAAACATGGGTCACAAGAACATGAAAAAACACAAAAATAAGAATTTTCCTTTTTCAAGACCCAACCTCCAAGATATTCTTTCCGGAAGCTACGCACGCCTTTGCATGTTAAAAAAAAGTCAAAAAAACACTAGAATAATGGAGGACTCCTCTACAGTGTAACCAAACCAACTTTGAATTTTGCTTTCTCCTTTCCTTCTTTTCCTTTTCCTGTAAAATTACCATTGACACACCGAAATCCAACATCCACCGTTATCGCCTTTGCCCCTCTCCTCATTTCTCTCTCTCTAAACCTCTCCTTCCATCCAAGAACCTCTCTCTCTCTCACGCTGCAAAAAATTGCAATTCCATTAATGGGTTACCTCTCTTGCAATGCAGATTCATCAATCGCAACTTGCGATCCCTACAATTGGGAATTACACAGAAAACCCAAAACAATTCACAAAAAACCCTTCAAAATCACTCACTTCTCCTACTCCGACCTCGAAATCGCCACCAACACCTTCTCCCCCACCAACTTCCTCGGCAAAGGCAGCCACGGCTCCGTCTTCAAAGCCTCCCTCCGCGACGGCCACCTCATCGCCGCCGTCAAAAAAACCACCGCCCCCACCACCGTAGACAACGAGATCGAGATCCTCTCACGCGTCCGGAGCCCGCGCCTCGTCAATCTACTGGGATTCAGTTCAGATTCCGCTGGAAGAAAAGTAATCGTAGTCGAGTACATGCCAAACGGGTCCTTATACGATATCCTCCACACCAATTCCAAACCACCGGCCTGGTTGACCCGAGTCCGGTTCGCTTTACAAGTAGCGAAAGCGGTTCAGCTGCTCCACTTATCGAACCCGCCCGTTATTCACCGTGACATAAAGTCGTCTAACGTTTTAATCGACGGCGAAAATAACGCTCGGCTAGGCGATTTCGGCTTGGCTTTGCGGGGACACGTGGAGGACGTTAAGATAAAGTGCACGCCGCCGGCTGGGACGATGGGGTATTTGGACCCGGGCTATCTTGCGCCGGGTGATCTCAGCGCCAAGTCCGACGTGTTCAGTTTTGGAATACTTTTACTGGAGATCATAAGTGGGCGTAAGGCGATTGACATGAAGTATTCTCCGCCGTCGGTGGTGGATTGGGTGGCGCCGCTGATTAGGGGAGGTGAATATGAGGCTGTTTGTGACGTGAGGATCGGGCCGCCGGAGGATGCGGTTGTGATGCGGCGGCTGGCTGTGGTGGCGGCGAGGTGCGTCAGGTCGACTGCGGAGAAGCGGCCGGAGATGGCGGAAGTGGTGGAGTGTTTGAAAGCTGTGTGTAAAAGAGTGTCGTCGCCGATTTGGAATAACTTCGGGCGGCGCGTGGGGATGGGCGCGTGTAGTTCATCGCAAACGGTGGCTAAATACGAGCCGTTGGATGAGAGCTACGCAGAGATTGCGAAGACGACGACGAGGGTTGGGTTAAGGAGGAATAGGAAGGTATCCAGTGTACCGGGTGTAGATTTACCATCGAGGGAAGTTGATGCTTTGAACAATAAAGATCAGGTGGGGCGGTCTAGATCTGTGGGGTCGGGTCGTGAGATTAGATCGGGACCATTGGATTCGAATTTGGACGGTGATAAGCAGCTGGGAGGGGTGAGGAGGAGGAGGAGGGTGGGATCGGGTGTGAAGGCACCTACGGTAAGGCTGAATAAGTCGAGATCAATGGGAATGTTACAAAGCTCAAAGTTGGTGAACGACAATGGGTTTGTGGTGCAATTTGTGAAGAATCCTAATGGTAAGGAAAAGGAGGAAGCCAAATTGTTAGTAATAAATTCAGAGAAAAGAAGCCCAGAATGAGGAGAAAATTTTGGATGCAAATAAGGTCTCACTTGGTGTCAAACGAGGTACTCGTAGTGCCTCATCACAACTGTCCATCTCAGCATTATCAGGACAGCCAAGATGTGTGACGGGTATCGCCACTTAGTACTCGTCCGGTACCCAATTTTTTCTCCTAAATGAGATGAGAGGTGATTTGTTCAAGGCAAATATGTAGCCAACTGGGTTTCTCTAATCTCTATATTTTTTCTCTTTCTTTGTTGTAATCCATGGACAGTTGTACAATTATATTATGAAGCTCTTGCACTCGATTGGTAATGTATTGAGAAAAAGATATACGTAGTAGATATTTATTTTTTAAAATAATGAGTCCAGACCGATTTACGCAAACTTAAATTTATTTTGGATGAATCGTTGGTGGTTCCAAGTGTTATTTGCTGGCAATGAGAGTCGAATCGTAAGCTCGGGGTAATAAGCCATTTACTTTGGTGTTATGTTTACACCCGATCAAGGTCGTATGTTGACCATGAATACTTGGTGCAAAAATCCCGGCCAAATTCAGTGGGTGGTCAAAAATGATACATACACTCCCTCACATACACTCCCAACCACACCCTCTCTCACATGGGGTGTGGGGCTCACATGAGGCCCACATGTGAGCCCCACACCCCATGTGAGAGAGGGTGTGGTTGGGAGTGTATGTGGGGGTGTGTATGTATCATGATTCGTGGGTGGTCTAGTCGTGTTTCATTGAGTGGTTTTTCCCTGTGTAAGTCTCACGGGAAGGGTTTTCTAGTCAAATGGTGGTGTACTAATGCTTGGAAATTTTGGGTCTCAACTGAATAAACAATGAACTGATGCCTGATGGAACAACCTGGGTTTAAATTAGAGGAACTAGTAACACATTGGCTCTTTTGGAGTATTTTAATAACTCAGCTGTTCAGATCAGTTTATCACAACTTGACTAATACTAAGGATCCAATTCCACAGTCTATTGACGGGGGTTCCTAACTAATGCTAGGGTAAAGTCCTGTATGAATTGGCCTGAAAAAGTTAATAGTATCTAGAAGGTTTTGAAATTTAAATCTAAGCTTGTGAAGAAGCAAGTTTATCCCCGCCCCGATCGGTTGCTGCTGGGTCTCCCCATCTCTCTTAAACTTCCCTCAGTCTTTGGCCCGAGCTGTACGAGGCAGAAACTCGTCTCACATACGGTTCAGAGGCCGAGCCCCACCCCAGCAGTAAGAGTGCGGCTCAGGTCAATTAACACAAAGAAGATAAGAGTGTGGCTCAGGTCAATTAACACAAAGAAGATACGGTTTACTCAATGATTGCCTTTGGGTTCCGAACTCCATATGGGGAAGGAGCGTTATTTTTTGTGAGGTGTCAATCATTTACATGGACCCACTTTTCATTCTATTTGTGGGAATTTGATAATCTATAAACCGTTCATAGAGTAAATCCCTAAGTTTCATAGACCTATTTAACAGTACCTATGTTAAAAAATAGCACTGGAAGGATAACAATAAAGGATATCAGTATCTGATTAAAGACAACTAGATTAGAGTCTAGGTGCACCTTGTAATTGCACTGAGTGGGTTCCATTCAACTTGTAATTGTCTAATGGTGGTTACTCCATAAGTTAATTATTGCTGAATTCCAAAAACTTTGAATGCAGAGAAAGTTATACAGTAGGATTCTTCAACTGAATGGCTATATCCTCAATTAGGTTATACACTAGCTTCCAAGGATTCCGACAGTTGTTATCAATGCCTTTGGGATGTGTTAGATATGATCTTTTGTTGTTTCTGTTTTTCAGTTACCAAAAGTGAAGCTGATGATGAGCCATTGGGGTTGCCCCCTGTGTGGTGTCCTTGCTTTATAGGACAAATTTGGTGGCTGTGTCCATGCACTGGCAATGCCAGTGTATTGAGAGTGGGGTATGGGAAAAAAAATTATTATTATTATATTAATTTAAAAAAAAAAATTATAAATGAACCCCTTAAATTGGGTGGTGACACTACTGGATATCTCTTAAAAATTCATTAAAAGTTGCTTCTTTGTGTTGTTTGTTTGAATCCTAGTCACTCGTTTTGTTCTTTTGATAAAGATATGTTGATTTGTCTTGCAAGGTTGAACTTTAAATATAATTTTTGTTGGAACAAAATTTTTAATTGCCATTATAGTAATGTTTTTTGTTGATATATATAATTTGGTGCCTATCCTCGGGTTTCTCACGGATATTAATTCAATTCCTTTAATCGAATGAATTGTTGCCATTTCTCCTAATGGTGCAAGAGCTTTTTCAATTATTTACATTCCCAAATCTGAGTTATTTTTAAGTTTGTAAGAGTCACATATGTCATTATTTGGCAATTTTAACTTTACAACCGTAGAGTGAGTGGTAGAAATTTGGTTTGAGCTATTTTGGTTAGCTATGTTGAAAGAGAGAGATATAGTGAACATGTTTAACTATATAATATAATTTTATCTTGTCCAAATATGACAAAATGTTTGGTAAAAGAGTAATCTGATATACATACCGGGTAATTATCCTGCCGTCTCAAGGTTGATGTCCAAATGCCCTCCATCCTTTGGACTTTTATGAGAGCTCTATGCACTTAGGTGTACGCCGCACATGATTGTGCGGTGGTGGAGGGACGTTATAACACCATGTAACGGTATATCATTAACGACCAATAATTTTTCATTTATCTCCAAGGATGAGGAACCACGTCACTTAAAAAAATAAAAAAGCAGAGTAAAAGTCACATTGCAAACACATTGCTTATTTGTTCTTCACATTCCGAATTTTAATTCTGCAAAAAAAAAAAGAAAAAAAGATAGAGGGTCCTGTTTGGCTCATTTTCTTCTTTCATTAATGAATGAACCCGTATGGCAAGTGCCTCCTCCAAAATAAGCAAAGCAATCAAGCTTTGTATGTACTGAACTAGTACTCTCATGATTAAGTAAATAATGAGTACCGTGCATAACAGCTCCTTTGGATGGAGGGGAAACACTAGAGAAGAAAGGGGAGTGAACTCTCTTCCTTGTTTAGATGACCAAAGTGGTGGGAGAGGAAGAGAAACGGTGAGATTCCAACACCCCCCCCCCCCCTGCCCACTTTTTGCGTGATTCTGTGAGAAACGGATCATTGGCGGCACGTGTCCACCCCGTCGTCAGATCGTCATCGTACTTGCACTGTTGTCTTAGTCTCGTCGAGACGAAGTCGGATCCAAAGCTGAGTTTTGAGGTTGTCGGAAAGTCGCCGGAGATGAGAGAGATCACCGGAATGGGTGGGAGAAAGAGTGATTTCTCAGGGTTATTTGGATGACACAATGAAAAACCTCTCCCCTTTTTTTCTTTTCTCACTAGTAAGGAGATCCCTCCCCTTTCTTCTCCTTTCTTCTCCCACCAGCCAAAGGAGCTCTAAGTGCCATTTGTAATATCCAAGAAAAAATATGAAAAGACAACTTAAGCCCGCTTAGTTGTCTTTTCTTGTATATTTCCCAAAATATTTGGGTAAAAATCATAATTTCACCAAGTTCTAATTCCTCTCGTCGAGATGAATCTATTATCACCAAAATTTTGACGCAAAATTAACGAACGTCAAAAAAAAAAAAAAAAAAAGAGTAAAGGAAAAGCAAAAAATCCTTAAGCCAATGACACTGGAACGGGTGCATAGCTCGGTGGTGGAGCTCACTTCCTGGTTGCATGCAAATGTTCCGAATCGTTCACTAATTTTAAATTAATTTTACCAGAGGCTGTGTTAAAAATAAACTGAATCGCATAATTGTATGTTCTTGATTCATGTTCTAATTTTTCATTCAAATCCTGTTAGGACAGTGAAAAGCAAACCTTTTGTTGGACGGTGAAAAGAACATGGAATTAAAACTGGGGTCCGATAAAGTGAAGAGGAAGGTTTCCCTTGTTCGTGTTTTTTGAAAGCATTTACTGCAGTGCAAGCATTTATGGTGAACTACTATTTAATGATCCCACCAATATATGGTGCCTGCTGTAATCTGTGTTCCAGACCAGCGTTCAGTGCATTAAATATGGGCTGGAAAACACACCGGTGATTCAACGAACACAATAGTACTAGTAAATGAATGAATGCGGTGGGGACTTCCTCAGTGGTGTCAACGCCTGGATTGGTGTGGATTGGTATAAATTTGAAGACCGAACCAAAAATCTACGGTTCAAGAAAAGATAATTCGTGTCCGGATCAAAAGTCAACGACCCGGTTCTGAAACAATAAAAAAAAACTCATGGTTCACCACAAAACAACAGTGGCTGTAGCACGATCGAAGTAAAATATCTGTGGCAACAATATCATATCAGAATTTGACCACCCTTCCAATAAGCATTCCCCCTTTTCCATTAGTATTAGTATAAGTAACATCAGGCATCAAGTATCATAAATTCATAGCATAATATCTCCCAAATTAGCAACAGTAGTTTATTATAGCATAAATCCCAAACCAGC